>PYST01000184.1:4404-77930 GCA_003049485.1 Ophioceras dolichostomum
GGGATGGAGAAGAGAAAGGGGGCAAAGATCTCAGGCGGCAGAAGAATGTTCTCACGTGCTCGTGCACAGGGTGAGCGCAGTGATGGATCTGGTGACAAATACGAATTCAGCGCAATCCGGGTCCTAAAATACTGAGACGACCGGAGACTGGTGATAGAGATAGATGTAGACGACAGTGGACTTATTTCGATGGGAGACTCCCCCTAATGTACCAGGAGGTGATTTGTAAAAGGGGCCGTTTAGCTACCTATATATTTGACGATATATCACTCAGTTCGAATTGGTGTAAGTCGTCTAGGCCGGACTTAAGCGGTGAAACATGACGCAGGGAGGGGGAGGGAGATAGCGGCACGGGGTCAAAAGTGAGCACGACGCAAGCCACATCGGGCGACGACGACACTACAGTGTTCAGTGTCCGTCCGCCCCCGACACACACCCAGGCGACACGTGTTTGCGGGCGGTCGCACTCGACCTAGCTCCCGGAACCATCAGTGATAGTCCGCCCCAGCCAGCATGGGTGGCTTGGCCTCTGTGTTATAAACGCTGATTAAGTAAAGTCGGAATAGCTAAAAACGGCGGCCTGACAGTTTCCGGTGACCCTTGGCAGGCCTCGACAGCCCTTGACGGTGCTTGAATGGCCTCTAACAGCTTGTTAGAATGGTTCTGATGAGTAACGGCCTCGCGCCACCCGCACGGTATGAGCGACTTGGCGTCATCTTTGCAGGCTTATGGTTGGGCGAAGCGCTACGAAGCTCGCAAGGCATGCACAGGGAGCAACGGCGGAAGCCTAAACTGACGACCAGCGAGCACTGGCGGCATGCACGCTAGGCATGTGCCGAAGCAGGGTTGGAGCTTTGCCAGGAGAGAAAAAGAAACTATCATATCTTACGAAAGCACACCTGGATGTCTTATAAATGATGCAGAGCTGTCAAGTGTGCAGGTCAGAATAAATATTGCTGTACGGAAGAGAGGAGCGACAACGGAGTTTCTATATCTGTCTGTGTGTTTGCATATGTGCGAGCCCGAAGAGGAATTGGGTACGAAACTTGGGCGCTGAAAGGTTCGCTCGGCACAGATCGTTAGGGGTTCTTGAGCTGCCCTTGTCATCAAATCAGTCTAACAGATTACCGAAATAATATACACAAAATGCAATAGGACCCTTTGCGCACCTGTTAGTGCTCGTTTGCTTGGTTGCCCATAGCTTCCGCCCCTCACCATGCCTCCTCCCTCCTCAGCTTCGTTGCTTGCTCAACTTAACCCCTTCCCTCCGATGGTGATATTACCATGGGATCCTTGTTATAGGTCGCACTTACCGGGAAAAAACCACTGGACGCCAGCAGCCAATACATTTCGAGCATCGACAAGCACGGGAGGAGCGGTTCATGGTATGATTCATGGGCTGTTGTAAACAATCAATACATCCATCCGCAGAATTTACCTCAATTATTGCGCATATCATATTGCCTCTTTTGTGTGAGACAAAAGTGTCTGCTTGTACTGAGAGCGCGCTAGCGAGCTCTGACTGACAGAGCACACCGCACTGCTTGAAGGATAAGATCCTAATAACTAAACTGAGAAGAATGGTGTCTGACACGGTACGGGGACCGCCACAGCGGACGCGGAGATCCCGCGGCGGCGCCGGCAACGGGACCGGATCCGGGACCGTCCCCAGCGCTGCCTCATCGGCGCGTAATTCGGCCGTGTTTGGCGATAACGACCCAAGCAGCACCGGGAACTTCTCGTTCCTCGGCCTCAACCCGCCAGCGGACCACCATCACGTCCTCCGCGCCGCGGCCTCGCGCTTTTCGCTTAATGAGCAGTTTGCCGCCACGCGGAGGGAGTACGAGTTTGGCTTCGACGACGCCTCGTCGATCACTACCACTGTCGCCTCGACTTCTGCGCATAACAACCGCCAGCAGCCGCGCCATCCTCGTGACCCCCATGGTAGGCCAAGTGATGGTTCAGGTGGTGTCTACGACGGCGGAGACGGTGATGATGATGACTACGTCGACGCGGGTGCTGCCGACGGTGACCTGACGTCCAGCAGCGGGGAAGTTCCCGCACGCGACTACTATGAGCTGCTCTGTCTCTCACGGCAGCAGCCGGTAGGCGTCATCCCCGAAGAGGAAATCCGCGCGGCCTACAGGAGACTCTTCAGGCTGTTGGACATTGAGACGCAATCCCAACCGCCGTCGCTGCGCGATGCGGCGACGTTCTACTTAGCCGAGGTCCAAGTCGCCTTTGAGACGCTCGTAGAGCCGTCCAGACGGGAGCATTATCTGGCAACTCTCCTGGACGAAGACGATGATGTCAAGAACGAGGACGGATGTGAAGCCTCGGAGGGCGTCGATGAGGCGGTGCCAGTTAAGATTGCTGCTCGCAGCAGGCCTCCGCTTCAAGCTTCCACAGCAACAGACCTCGGCATCAGGTTAGAAGTGCTGCCGGCAACGACTGGCCACCAACGACGTCTGCTAGTTGGATTTCGCCCGGTGGATTTCTGCGTCGGCCACTCAACTGCCATCCCCATCCCCTCTGCGGGACGCCTTGTCGAGAGCGGAATTCAATCTGTGCAACGGCGGTGGCATACCTTGTCGTCGTCCGCCGAGGCCCCGTCGCGAGTCGTCTTCTGCAACCCTCCGATCCTCACCATTTCCGGCTCTGCCTACGGCCTATCTCAGGCCCTCCCATCACTCTCATCGTCGCCATCGGCCTCATCACCATCACTGCTCCTCTCGGACCGGTATCAACCCTTACTGCCAGAGACTCTTCCCCGTCATCGCCTGCTGCAGCTAGTGGAGAGCAAGCCCACACCACTGGTCACCCTGCGGTTGAGACAAGAGCTCAGCCTCCGTCCCGCGCAGGCGGACCCGCACGGCAAGGACAACAGCCAGTGGGGCCTCTCTCCCACTCACACGTCTAGCCCAGCCCCAGATGCCGTCGTAGAACTCGAGTCCGATCTCCTCCCATTCGGCCCGTCCCTAACCGCCCGCTTCGCCCGCCGCCTGCAGATCGAAGGCGAGCCAGAGCCCCTGACGATCGAGACCTCGCTGAGCCCCGCCTCAGGACATCCCATCCTGCGGCGGCCGCCCAGAGCCGGCGTGGCGCTCCACCGCCGCGTCTCCCCAGGCACCACCGCGTTCCTGTGCGCCGACAGCGGAGATTGGTTCCTGCCCTCCTCGTCCTCGTCCTCGCTGCTGCTGCAGCGACCAGGCGCCGCCGCCTCCTCCGAGGACGACGCCGCCACGTGCTCGGACTTCGCCACCTTCTCGCGCCAGCTCGCCAGCCGCAGCAGCGGCCTGCTCGCCTTCATCAGCGCCTCCGAGGCAGCGATGCGGGTCGCCCCGACCGTGGAGGTGGGCTGCACCAGCCTGGTGCCCGACGAGCTGGGCCTCCTCGGTGCCACGGGCAGGCCCCTGACCGCGCCAGCGGATAGGGGGATCAAGGGACTGGACTGCGAGACGGACCTCCTCAGTGGCGGCGGCGGCGGCGGCAGCAGCAGCAGCCCGGGAAACTGGACCATCTCCGCAGCTGCCAGCTCCGGCGGCCTCGCGGCCTACGCGCGGTACGGGCTGGACCTCGTCTCGGCACTACCGCGATCGCTACTCGACCTGCTGCCATTCAAGCCGGAGCCGTACCACCTCGAGATGGAGCTGTGCACCACCACCGCCTCCTCCCCCTTCTCCTCATCCCCCAGCAGCCGCTGGTGGCTCCTGGGCTCCCGCAGCAACGACGGCTACCTCGCGCTCCGCGCCCTGCGCCGCGTCTCGCCCCTCTCGAAGCTAGGCGTCGAGGTCGGCCTCAGCCCCTGGGCCCTGCACATCAGCCTGTACTGGTCGCGGCTCGCGTCGTCGTCGCAGCATCGCTTCAAGCTGCCGCTGCTGATCCGCTCCTCTTCAGCTGGAACCCCGGTGGCTCCGAAAGTCATGTTCTGGGCGGTCATTCTGCCGCTCGCGGGCTTGGCTGCATTGGATTTGTTCAGGCAGCAGCAGCGAAAGAAAGCAACACTTCGGAAAGGGAAAGGGAAAGGGAGCAAGGGGAACTCGGATTCTGCTTCTGCTTCTGCGGCGGCGGCGGGGGGAATCAGCCTCGCGGACCAGATCGCGCGCCGCCGCGCCGAGGCAGACGAGCTGACGGCCGTCTTGGCGGCGGGCGCACAGGCGCGGCAGGCCGTCGAGCGGTCTAGGGGCGGGCTGGTGGTCATCGGGGCGAAGTACGGCGTGCCTGCTTCAGGAGAAGAAAAGGGAGAAGAAGAAGAAGGAGGAGGATCTAAGGGAAAGGGGCTTGCGACGGCGGCGGGGGGTCTCCTCCCCTGGAGCGCGGACTACGAGGTCGCCGACGTGACCGTCGCCGTGGCGGCGCTCGTGACTGAGCGCGGCACGTTGGTCATCCCGGTCGGGCTGCGGAAGAGTCGTGTTCTGGGGTTCTGGGACCCGGCGCCTGGTCGGAACAAGGTGCTGCAGGTGCGGTACCTGTATCGCGGGAAGGAGGGGGTCGTCGAGGTTAGGGGGAGGGAGGAGCTGAGGCTTCCTCCCCTTCAGCGTCCTCTTCCTCCTCTGCCTTCTTCGTCTGGCTGAGCTGATGGGATGGATCTAAGTAAGGTGGATGGATGGAAACAAGAGTATTCATAGTAGGGTATAAGGTATGAGCGTATGGGTGTATGAGTGTATGAATGCATGAGGGAACGTATGAGGGAATATGAGATGTATGACAGCTTAACATTCATTCCTCTTAATGCTAGTGGAGTATCACCTTGCCCTGTTCTATTCCCAGGATAGACTGCGAACGAGCTTAACGATGGTAGGAGGGTTTCCTAATAGAAAGTGCGATATGGAGATGCGAAAATATGGATATCTGTGCCTTTCTGTATATGTGTGCCACGTCGAACAAATAGTCAGGCTACGTACAACAACATGAGTTCTTCCTCTCCGCTTCGTCAGATTTTTATCGAATATATCATCATCCCAACAGGTCTGCCGGAACATAAACACAATGCAGGAAGATCCCTCGTCGAAGATACACCGAAATGCTAGAGAAGTAAGAAAAAAGGATGAAAGAGATGGTGATAATGATGATGATAATAATGATGATGGACATAAATACGAGGACACGAAAAGTCCCTTGAGTTAGAAGGCGGAAGGCGAGGCAGTAGTCCTCCATCTTCGCACACTATTTTTTTCTACCTACCAACCTACCTACTCTTGCGTGGCTGAACCCGCAGCCTTCGACCCACCAGCACCACCAGCACCAGCAGCCGTCCCAAACACGATATCCCTCAACTTATCCCTCTCCCCACTCTCCTCGCACATCCCCCTGAAAACCCCCCCTTCCTCCTTCTCCCACAGCTCAGCAGGGCTCCCGAACTCGGCCACCCTCCCGTCGCTCATGACCAGGATGCGGTCGAAGTCCGCGATGGTGCTCAGCCGGTGGGCGATGACGACGAGCGACGCGTCCGAGAACTCCTCGCGGATGCTGCGCTGGATCAGGTGGTCGGTGGCCATGTCCACCGCGGACGTCGCCTCGTCGAGCACCATCACGCGCGGGCGGGAGACGATGGCGCGGGCGAGGCAGAGGAGCTGCCGCTGGCCCTGGGACAGGTTCAGGCCGCCCTCGGAGATGGGGGAGTCGAGGTTGTCGAAGACGTTGAGGTTTTTGAGGATGGAGGAGGAGGAGGGAGCTGTTGTGGAGGCGGCACTGGATTGGAGGCCGGATTGGAGGCCGGAAGAAGAAGAGGCTTGGGGCGGTGGTGGTGGTTGTAGTAGGTGGCTGTTGTTGTCGGTGCCGGGGGGCCCTGTTGTCGGGGTGGCGGCGCCGGAGTCCTCTGAGGAGATCAGGTGGACTCGGCGGAGGCTGTCGCGGAGTTCGGCGTCGGAGTGGTTGCCGAATGGATCTAGGTTCGATCTTACGGTGCCAGAGAAGAGGACAGGGTCCTGGTGGCGTTGTTTTATGTTTCTGTTAGCAAATTCAAGATCCCCGAAATTGGACAGATTCGTTTACTGGGAATTTCTCCGCTTACTTGAGGAATGATCGCCAGTCGAGACCGCAGATCGTGGAGCCTGATCTTGGAGATATCCAGCCCGTCGATGACGATGTTCCCAGACCTCGCCTCCAGGAAGCGGAAGAGCGCCAGCGTAAGCGACGACTTCCCCGCGCCGGTCCTCCCCACGACCCCGATGCGGGTGCTGCCCTCCACCGCGAACGACAGGCCCTTCAGCACGGGCGGCAGGTCCGGCGCGTAGCCGACGACCAGGTCGTTAACCTCGATGCGGCCCTTGGTCGGCCAGGCGGCGGGGGCCGGCTCGCCCTCGAGGCTCTCGGTCTGGAGCTCCGTGTACTCGATGATGCGCTCGGCGGCGTTCATGTTGAGCTCGACGTTGGCGTACAGGCGGATGGTCCAGATGACAGCGTTGGCGAACTCGAGCGAGAAGGCCAGGGCGAAGCCGGCGAGCGCGGCGTCGATCCCGGGCGTGGCCAGGATCAGGACGGCGACGAAGACGGCGAACAGCGAGCCGACCAGCACCATGCGCCAGCCCATCCAGCGGTTGAAGAGCCACAGCTGCCAGGTAGCCACGGAGAAGTCGTCGATGCGCCGGTACATGCGCTCGACGTAGACCTGCGCCTTGTCGAACCCCCGGATCGTGGCCACGCCCGTCAGGGCGGACGAGAACTGCTCGAACACGGGGCTTTTTGTTGTGCTCTCGAGGCGCTTCACGGGGCGGGCGGCCGCGAGGTAGAGCAGCGCGTAGTAGGTGCAGATCAGGAGCAGGGCCAGGGCGAAGAAGACGATGGTGGGCGACACGAACATGCCGGCCACGACGACGACCCACAGGCCCAGGAAGGAGTTGGTGCCGAAGCTGATCGAGTTGGCGAGCTGCGAGTCGATGATGTTGAAGTCCGAGGTGAAGCGGTTGAGGATCCGGCCGAGCGGGACGGTGTCGAGCCAGCGCAGGGGGGCGTGGAGGATGACGAAGTTCATCTTGCGGAAGAGCAGCCGGCTGGCCCGGATCGACCCGATGTAGACGTAGAAGAACTTGAACGTGCCGACGAACGAGGACGCGAGGGCGAGGCCGACGTAGACACCGAGGTAGAACATCAGCCCGTGCCCGGACTGCTGGGACGATTGGCCGTCTTGAGCGGCAACGGCGGCGACGCTGTTGACGCCTGCTGTGCTGGCTGCGAAGCTTGTCGGCCGGAATAGGGTTTGGTGCTGGTGCAGTCCGTATACGTATGAGAAGGGGTACAAAGCACCATTCGACTGGATGGAGGCCGCGTAAGAATCCGCCGACGACGACGACGAGTTCAGGAAGTTCTCTTGAAGGACGTGGAGGACATGCACGGCATTATGGCTGATCTGCTCATTGTCACCCGTCCAGATCCTCAGCCACCACGACCGGAAGAGACTGAGCGATTGGTTGATGACGAAGATGGAGATGGCCACGATCCAGTAGATCCAGCCGCCGCTGTCGTACAGGTAGGTCGAGTAGATCCGCCTCTGGACCGCGCCCTTCTCCCGCGCCTCCTCCTCGACGAACTTGCGGGGCACGACCGTCTTGGACGTGACGCGCTTCAGCGTGTTGCCGGCTTCGTTGCCGTCCATAGCATCGCCGTCGCCGTCGCCGTCGCCGTCGCTCGAGTCGTCCGAGTTGACCGCCGTCGTGGCCGCCGTGGCCGCCGCCGCCTGCTCGTCCTCGCGGATCTCCTCGGCCGTCTGCTCGTGGCTCTTGATCTTCTGCAGCAGGCCCTCCTCCTGGAGCTCCGAGATGAAGCCCGAGTGTAGGACGCGGCCCTCGCCCAGCTCGACGAGGAACTTGGTTCGAGGCTCGCAGAGCGCCACGTGGTGTGTAACCAATATGCGCGTCCGCCCCGCCGCGAGCTGGCCGGTGAGACATTTCTCGAAGATGTGCCGCCCGACGTGGGCGTCCACGGCGCTGAAGATGTCGTCCAGCACGAGGATCCCCGCACGCGAGTACATGGCCCGCGCCAGGGTCACTCGCCACTTCTGCCCGCCGGACAGGTTGATGCCGTTGGCGCCGATCTCGGTGTTCTCGCCGTCCGAGAGCATCTCCATGTCCTTCTTCAGGGCACACACGTCGATTGTCATGCGGTACCGATCCTCGTCGAGGGGCAGACCGAACAGGATGTTGTCGCGGATGCTCGCGTTCTCGATCCAGGGGATCTGAGCCACGTACGCGATCGAGTTGGGCAGGATCCAGTTCGACTTGTTGGCCGTGCTGTCGTGGCGCTCCTCAATGGTGGGGGCCCTTGGGAGGTACAGGTCTCCAGCAAGCAGATCGACCTCGCCTAGGATGGCGGAGAGCATCAGGCTCTTTCCGGTGCCGGTTTTGCCCGACACAATCGACAGCTCTCCGCGCGGGAAGGTCAGGCTCACGTCGCGAAGCACGAACCGCTCGCCCTCGTCCACCTTTTCGTTCGAGGGCCAGGCGATCGAGGCATTGTCGAAGCTGATGTCGTCCGAATCCTTGAAGGCCTTCTCGATATCCGGCCCGTTGAGGTACTCCTCTATGCGCTTGATGGAGACCCAGGCGTCCAGCAGGTCGGTGGTCAGCTCGGGGACCACGGAGAGCGTCACCTCGAGGGCCTTGAACACGCCGAGGGATACGAACGCCACCGAGGGCGTCAGCTCGTCGTGCAGGAGCGCGTATATGGCCAGCGAGCCCGCCGCGAGGAAGACGGGGCTGGTGACCCAGCAGCACAGCAGCGCCGTGTCGGCCATGAAGACCTCCCACACGCAGGCAAGCTCCCTGTCGCGGACGCCGCCCACCTTGCGCTCCCACTCGGCCTCGAGCGCCGAGAACTTGATCTGGCGGATGCCCTGCAGCGCCTCGGTCACGACGCCCATCTTCTCGTCGCGCACTTTCATGAGCCGGTCCTGGGCGTCCGCGTACTTCTTGGAGAAGTAGATGTTGATGGGCATGATGGCCACCATGGTGGAGAACCCGGCCAGCAGCGGCTTCCACCCCAGTAGCGAGACCAGGAAGGTCAGGGACACGATCAGCCGGGCCAGGCTGCCGGGGAAGAGGTACTGGTATGAAGCGAAGTCGCCGATGCGCTTCGCGTCGACGCCAATGAGGTTGACCGTGGACTGCTTAGACTTCTTCAGCGCCTCGGCCTCGTCGACCTCCTCTTCTTCTCCATCCGACCCTGCCTTCTTCTGCTTGCTGTCGGCGTCCGCCGGGCCATCATCATTCAACGGCGTCGTCTCGTCGGCATCCGTATCCTCCGACGAGCCTTCTTGGGATTCTTGAGATGCCCCGGCTGCTGCTTCCTTCTTCTTGCCAGACTTGCCGTCGCCCTTGACGTCCTTCCTCCGCATGGCCTTCTCGAAGATCAGGGCCGAGAGCTGAGAGCGGATCGGGATGGTGAGCTCGGCCCAGCTGATCCAGAACGTGTACGACTCGACCCAGTTCTGGGCGACGATGGCGGCCCCGAGCCAGAACACCCACATCCAGGTGTCGAGGCCGTGCTCCGTGCCAGGGGTCTGGTTCTCCAGGATGCGGAGAAGCTGCAGGATGACCCACTGCGGCATGAAGTTGAGGACCGACGAGACCAGCGTCAGGCTCCACTGCGTGGCCAACGCAACCTTGTGGGTGCGCACGACGTTCAGCCAGAGCTTGTGTGTGTAGCCGCGCCTCTTCCAGTCGGCCGACACCTCCCTGGCGCGGGTGTAGTGGTCAGGCCTCCCCAGGTCAACCAGGTCGAGGTTCTGCTTCGCTCTGGCGAGGGAAAGGGCAGGCCCGGCCCAGCTGAAGTTGAAGCGGCTGAAGGCGGAGACGGTGTACATCGAGTCGACCAGCCTGCCATCCTCGTCGAACACGTCAGGCCGCCGGGGGATGGAAAGGCTGGAGATTGCTAGCACGAGGACGGCAAAGAGCTCAAGCACTCCAAAGGAGAAGAGCACCGGCTCGTGGCGGAGGAGGTGCTCCCCAACCCAGGTGGCTTGCACGAGGAGGACGCCGGCTTGGATGAGACAGGCAAAGAAGCAGTAAATCCCGAGCTCGTAAGCCCGGACGCAATTCCTGCTAGCGGCGATGCTAATCGCCTGGACAAGGAGCAGAGCCTAGTTGAGCGGTGACACGGCAGAACATCGTTAATTCATTGAATCCTGGTTTCTGGGTGGGCTGGTCATAGGCAAGGTAACGAGATAGGCGTTCATTGAGTGTACAGGGGGCCAAAGAAAATTCTCACCCATCCTGCAGCACTCAGCCAATTTTCGACAAAGAGGCCATTTTCGGCCCGGCCCTGCGTCACGAGCACGCCGACGACGAGAGAAGCGGCGCATCCCAGACCGGAAAAGAACAGCACGAGGAACTTGGACAATCTGCTCGAGTACTTCTGCACGGCCTCGGGCGTGCTCTTGCCGTCGGCATCCTCATAGACTTCTGGGCGGTGAGAGTTGCGATGCCTGCCGCCGAGCTGGAGCAGGAGCGAGGAAACAGCCGGCACGGCGCATAGGCCGACGAGCGCCACGCCGGTGCCGACACCGACTAGCAGTGAGGAGTCACGGTGCGTCATCATGTTGATGTTTGGACGGAGACGGCGCCTGTTGCCGTGGCGATACCGGGAAACCGAGAGCCGGAAACCGGGAACGCGGGTTGGCCAGGAAGTTTTGCCTCCCGAGACAGCCGGCAGCCTTCCGGAGGATAAGCAAGCAGCCAGCCACGAAAGTTTGTGGTGGTGGTGGTGGTGGTGGCGGCGGCGGCGGCGGCGGCGGCGGCGGCGGCCAAGCCCAACCACAAGGCCGGCAGACGGTTTTGTGCAACGACCCAAAAAATAGGGGGTAACCAATGGTGGTATTCAGGTTGGTGGAGAGAGAGCGACGTTGGGGCGTCTGAGACGCGTCCCTTCCCCAAGCCTGTCTGCGGCAGTGTCTTTATAAGAGATTGCAGACTTGCCCGCTGCTGGCAGTGGAAGCTAGCACTCGAGTCCTCTCAACTTCCTGTTCGGTCCGGCTCGGTGGAATTTTCCTCTTCTCTTATCGCCCGGCTATACGAAGGATTATGGAGGGTAGTGCCAGTCCGCCTGGTAACCACCCGCTGCTACACACTGTGAGCAGCAATGTGAAGGACTTGAACTTGAACCCGGCACCTGTGGAAGAACAATGGAGGAGGGGGGGAAAGCACAGAGAAAGAAATAGCACAAAAAAGATACGCCCGAGATACAACGTAAATCCGAGCCTAGCCAAAAGTAGGCTTATACGACCATGAAAAATCAAGAGCCAGAAACCAATTCACAAGCCCATCTACGACGGCTCCCTGGGATGTGCATTTATAATGGAGGTTGGGTGAGGAGCGTGCAGCACACGGAGTCTGACTGTGGGTCGGTTTATTCAACCTTTCAACCCTACATCACTGATCACAGTGTTGGCCTTTTGTCTATCTCATCAATTGAACGAGCTAGATTCTCACCAACCCCCCTTCTGCCCACTTCTCGGGGAGTTGACTCATGCGGTGAACGGGCAAACAAATTTTGCCGGCTACGGAACGGAGACGGAGGAGGGGAGGGGATGCAATGCCATGCCATGTAGAGGAAGGATGGGATGGATGGAGGTGGACCTACATGTATCCGTACCTACAGATGGATGCTTGGAGGGCAGCACTAGTACCTGTGGACATGACCTCACTCTCACTCACTTCACTCACACATGCACACGCCCTACAATACATGTAACCTGTCTGCGTGGTGCACTTTGCATTCCTGATGTGCTGCAACCTCAGAGGCCGACACTTACAGACATCATTATCCACCCCTCGTGCCGCCGACCGGCTAGTGCCATCTTGCTGCCGCGGACACCGCCAGGAGCAGGGCTGCCTCCTGTCAACTGACAGGGTCCTTGGGCTTCGAAAGGGCGGGGTGAAAGAGAAAACCTGCCGGCTGCCGCGTCGGAATACCTGTGTGGGTTAACTCATACAAAGGCCCCATGCATCCGAGCGGATTCGAGAAGGTGGCGTATCTAAATTAAATATCCCGCTTGTGAATTGGAGGCTACTATGTCGATCATTGAGTACGACGTATACACGAGAGACTGAGAAGTGTGTTTGAAGCCTCGTAACATCCCGTTCCAATAGGCAGGCGGGGATGCCAGGTCGATCGACCCCGCCGTGCCAGGCTCAATTCTCAATCACCCCTAGCCGGCCAACCACAGAACACAAGGCGCTATTCAGGGCTTGAGACGGACCACCCACCAACAAGAGGTCGGCTGGCGCTTGCATGTCGAATCCGAAAGGCCGTCGGATACGATAGATAGTAAAAATGCTCTTCCCCCAAGGCGTTGGTTTTCTCAAGCCATAAATATCGCCTTGCTCCCCCTCAACGAGGACAAGCGACGAACGGCGGCCAGGCCCAGGCCGGCGGCCACGGCGGAAGGAGGAGCATCAATGCCTGCTAAATCGGCGGTGAAAATGGCGGCGGGCGCAGTGTAACGACGATAAGCAGCCTGCTAGAGCACGGCGAGCAGGCTATGCCCCTGTAAGCTTCCCCCGTCAGTTGCTTATTAGTGGCTGGGACTTACAACGTATTTAGCGCCGGGTCTGTGCTGTGCTCCCTCTGAACCTCATCGCTTGGCATCATCAACGCCGCCGCCGCCCATCATCAATACTAAGGGCCCCTCGCCGATACCGCCTCGAGGCCAATGTCTCACAATATGGTTCTCGCCATCACACTCAACATTGCAATCGGCCGACCGACCACAAATCTGACATTATAGTTCTAGCGCCACCAACAAAGAGTCCATCATCATCAGCCAATTTACGTAGGTACCTATATCGAGTGCTCGGCTCTCTTTTGGTGGCGGCCCACAACCGTCCCAGGCCAGCGGACGAGAAAAAAAGGCCCTGCTGTGGGGGGCTTGGTGGTGGTTGGCGGCGTGCTCCAGTCGTGCTCCATGCATACAGGCGGACGGAGGTTGGTTGCAAAAGTGTTGAGAAAAAGGTACGTGGGTGAAGTGGTCCGTACCACGGTCTTTTGAAGGCGATCACTTTATTTAATACTGTTTTATCTACTGTATTTAATTTAGGCTGTTACTACGTTAGGATCGCTATAACAAACTGCGTTTAGCGACTCATTTAGGGACAGATAACCTGAAATCGCTTGGGAATTCAGGGATATTACAGTACGGAAGCTCCTCATAGCACAGTTAATGCAGTACGGGAGCTCCTACCAGCACAGTTAATACACGTGACTCTAAATGACTGTCCTGTCCGTTCTTCACTCTCATCACTTTTGCAACCGACCTCTGTATTCCCAGGCATCATCCATGGAACACTACCCGGCAGACAAGCAAAGAAGGCAGACCTTGCTTGCATTGCTTGCAGCAGAAGTTCCAATCACACGGACGACACAACCCGGGAGACAGACAACTTGTTCCGTTGCGGAAGGAGCATAAGAGCTGGAGGGTGCAGTTTGGCTGGCCATTGATGCTCGTAAGCACGGAGAGTTTTGAACTATTGCGCGTCTGGTCCTCCCGTAACATGCCATTGACTCAAAAAACTAGCGGGGTTCTAATTGGGCCGTTTTCTGAATTGGAGCGTCCCGTGTGTCAATATGAATTAGATGCGCGGCGAAGGAAAACAGCTCAAGAGTCGGCTACTAGCTCACCCGTGGGTGGCATGTGGTTGCGTTGGAATCCTTCTCGTGGTGCGCGTCGCGATCTGCATGGACGGAGCAGCACGCTGCAGCATTGTCAATGGGTGGGGTGGTATGGGTGGTGTGTGCTCTGCTCTCTGTTCGTGAGGGCAGGTGGCGAACAAACGGCAGAACACGGCAGAGCCTGTGATATTGGCTGGCTTCTTTCACGGTGCCGCAGCTGTTTAAAGTGATGTGTCCTTCATCACGTCGGGAGTGCGACTCGACCTATATGTGCTGTTCGCCTAGGTGGTCGCCTGGTCGCCTGGCCGGCTGGCCACTTAGTTGCCTGTGTTGGCTTGGGAAACCGCTTGCTTGTTTAGCACATGCAGCAGGCCCTTGGTAACTCGGACGTAAATCAAGGATTCCACATTCCGGCCTGCCACATATACACGGACGAATGCTTGATCGGCTCCGGTCACAGTTGTGTTTGCCCGCCGCCCCTGCCGTCAGCCATTGGTCCGGCCAACCTACACACACGACACGACCTGCCGCATGTTTTTGTTACTCCTGTTTGCCTTCCCGATTTGTGCACTGGTTGCGGGTGCCCTGCCCACGGGCCTCCTCACCAGAAGGCCAAGGGGGGTTTCATGCGTCCAGTATCAGTCCATCGAGTGTGTGAAAAGCGGCGTACGGTTACTATTGGCGGACTAGAGGAAGCAGACGTCTTCGTGTAAAGCTCAGGCTGGCAGTAGTATTCTTTCTAAGAGCCGCCTAAGGTACGGAAGGACTCCGTAGCTGCATCTACTTGAGCTACTTCGCCTCAAAGCCAACTATCTTTAGACGAGGACTGAAAGAGCTTAGCTGTACGAGAGCTTCGTGAGAGCTCCCCGTCAGCCATAAAATGAGGCATTAAATCGCTGGGGAAATGACTCTAGGTGCCTGTTTGCAAGAGAAAAACAAAAGTGTGCGAGACGTAGCGAGGTCGACAGACATCAAAGCAAGGTTTTCGACGGAATGCTGCAGCTCGCAAACGCAAATACAGCAGCGGTGTGACAATTGACTCTAGTAGCCTGACGCCGAGCAAGATGCAATGACGAGAAAAGCTGATCAGGGAGTCAATCGTGACGATTCTAATGCATTTGATGCATGCATCCGGCTGGAGGCTGTGGTCCTCCAACAAGACCTGAGATGTCACTGGGGCTGGAGTCTGATGCTCTGGCCGCTGGCCCGGCCAATCCGCTCGCAATCCGCTCGCAGAACCGGCCAGTTAGGCCCCACTCCAGTCGCCTGTAGCAGAGACCCAAAGCTCCAGCCACTGCCAGGACCTCCCGGTTTAGTGGCCCTGAACGCCGTATCAGCTATCGTCTCATTGCCAACGATTGTTTGGCGGTGGTGACTGGTGGATTTCTTGGAGCTTGCAGGCTGGCGTGCGGAGCTCCAGAGGTTTAAGTTAGAAAATCGTCAATTCCACTCCACCATTTCGACCTCAGCTCATCTCAGAGCGGGCATACCACTACGACCAACTTATTCTGTACCTCAGCTCAATCTTCCCGCAAACACGAACCTTCCTGCCCCTATCCAACCTCCTCTCGCCCAGAATTCTTCGTATTCCCGCACGCTGTCCTCTCAGTCAACGAACAATTGCTTCCCCTCCGAGTCGAGAGCACCCTTTCCGGACCCCGATCGCCCACCTCAACTACGTGCGTTGTCCGGCCCATCTACCGTACCGCGACTCCACCTTGTCCTCCTCCTCCTCCTCCTCCTCCTCCTCGCACCAGGCTTTCTATTCCTGCTTGATCCTCTCGCGACCACTCTCTCCGGGCAGACTCCGTGCAACGCAAATAGCATCAGCAGAAGGCGCCGTTAAAAGACACGAGCGCGCATGATCTCGACCACGGACCATTTATTGTCATTTCGACATCCCCGAGACTTCATGCCACGATGAAGAGCACGCCGTTGATCATCAACTGGCATGACCAGACCGCACCCATATATTCTGCACATTTTGAACCTCACGGCAAGGGACGCCTGGCCACTGCTGGAGGTGACAACAATGTCCGAGTACGTGCATCCCTTAACAGCTACCCAGCTACCTACTCCCTTGGCCAGCTCTCTCCATGCTCCTCCCCTCTTGCGCTAGCTTGGCGAGAAAGCAGGTCTAACCGCAGCTATCGGACGGGCAGATCTGGAAGGTGGAAGGAGACGGCGAGGACCGCAAGGTAGAATACCTATCGACACTCGCCAAGCATACTCAGGCCGTCAATGTTGTTCGCTGGGCCCCAAAAGGTACGTCGAGTGATGCCTCCACGACCACCACAACTACCTTCATCAACCCACAGCCTCCCTCCAGAGCCGTACCAGAGCCGTACTAACTCTTATTCTCTCGTGATCGTGACAGGGGAGCTCCTAGCATCCGCTGGCGATGACGGCAACATAATTCTGTGGGTTCCTGCCGAGAACCACCAGCCAGCCAGCTTCGGCTCCGAAGGCCTCGAGGACAAGGAGACATGGCGTGCCAAGCACATGTGCCGGTCATCCGGCGCGGAGATCTACGACCTCGCCTGGTCCCCCGACAGTGCCTTCTTCATCATCGGAAGCATGGACAACATCGCCAGGATCTACAACGCAGGGACCGGCACTCTTGTGCGCCAGATTGCGGAGCACAGCCATTACGTCCAGGGCGTGGCTTGGGACCCTTTGAATGAGTACATTGCCACGCAGTCGTCCGACCGCTCGGTGCACATCTACTCTCTCAAGACCAAGGACGGCCACTATACGCTGAATGGCCACGACGACAAGCCGCCCAAGGTGGCCAGTCACACCAAGACGGACCTTCCCCCGCGCCGGATATCCTCCAGCAGCCCAGCCCCGCCTGACTTTGGCCACCGTTCCCAGCTTGCGGCCCTCGATGCGTTTGCGGTTGGATCGCCCGTCCCATCGGCACCAGGCACGCCGACATCAGTGGCCCTGCCCATGAACCCGCCCAGCGTTATCAGCCACAGCCGGAGGTCGTCCTTCTCATCGAGGCGCTCAGTGTCTCCCGCCCCCTCCATGCCCCTGCCGGCCGTGATGCCCATGGAGCCGTCGCCCAGGCCGCAGCCCCTGAGCACGAGCCTCGGCATGAAGAACGCCAGCCTCTACGCCAATGAGACCCTCACGTCGTTCTTCAGGCGACTCACCTTCACCCCGGACGGCAGCTTGCTCATCACCCCTGCCGGCCAGTATCAGACACAACACCAAGTGGAGGGCTCCAAGCCCACGTACGAAGTCATCAACACGGTCTACATCTATACGCGTGGAGGCATCAACCGGCCCCCCATCGCGCATCTCCCGGGCCACAAGAAGCCATCGGTGGTCGTCCGGTGCTCCCCCGTGTTCTACACTCTGCGGCAGTCTCCACCCGTCACGAAGCACATCACCATCGACACATCTTCTGCTGAAGAGCCGATACCGTCGCTCCCCGAGCCTGTTTCCAAACCGAGCCCGGCGCCCTCCACGATCTCCGTGATGGAGCCTCCCCCACCGCCCCCGCCGCAAACCGCCGGTGCCGGGGCTGCTGCGAGTGCCGCCAGCAGCGAGAATCCTGCCTCAGCCTTAGCCTCGGGCCCGAAGTCACTGAACGTCGAGACGTCCGCGACAACCCCGGGTCCGAAGCCGACTTTCTCCCTGCCATACAGGATGGTCTACGCCGTCGCGACCCAGGACTCTGTGCTTCTCTACGACACGCAGCAGCAAACCCCCATCTGCATCGTCAGCAATCTCCACTGTGCGACCTTCACAGACCTGGCCTGGTAAGTGAAGTTGAAGTTGTCCGACTTGGCGTTTTATTCCTCCACATCTCTCCACACACGACACCTTTGACCATTCTCGCATGTTGGAGGACGTCACGTGCACTAGATTCATATCAGACCTCAACTCACCTAACATATTTCCTCCTTTTTTGTCAATAGGTCCAAGGACGGCTTGACGCTCCTAATCTCATCATCGGACGGCTTCTGCTCCACGCTGTCCTTCTCGCCACCAGATCTAGGCACGATCTACACGGGCGAGCTCTCGTCGCACAAGCAAGGCAGCCTAGGCGCTTCCTCATCCAGCAACCAGAACACGCCCGCCCCGACGCCGACGTCCGTGTTCGCCCCCCCGTCTCCATTCCCTTCGGCGGCGGCAGCGAACGGATCGGGAGGAGAAGGGAGGGCAGGCGGCGGCCACACGACGCCGCACCACCACCACCGCAACTCGTCCAGCTCGTTCGCGGCGCCCTCGCCGCCGCCGGCGGCCTTGTCGTCGTCGTCAGGAGGGATGCCCCACGCGTCGTTCGTCTGCAGCAGCAGCGCCGCCAGCATCGCAAGCGTCAGCGGCCTCAGCATCAGCGGCACCATCCGACCGAGCTCGCCGGCCAGGTCGAACTCGACGTCGTCGATCGCGTCGGCCGTCGTCATCAACAACCCGACGCTGATCGGCGGGAGCGTGCCGGGGATCGCGGCCACGAACTCGGCGAAGGTCACGGGCGTGCCGATCACGACGCCGCCGGAGACGCCGAGGAGCTCGGCTGCTGCCGTCGCTGTCCCGGCCGTGCCTGCGCTTGTGCCGGGCGCGGCTGCGGCTGCGCCGTCGCCTGCTGCTTCGACTGTTTCTGCCTCTGGTGCTGGTGCTGGTGTGACGCCTGTTCCGGCTCCGGGTTCTGTCGCCGGTGTGAAGAGGGAGGCGGCTGGCGAGGCTGAGGGTGAGGATGGTAAGGAGCCTAAGAAGAGGAGGATTGCTCCTACGCTTGTGAGTGGTGGTGGTGGTGGTGGTGGTGGTAGCTCGTCGTGATTTCGTGGTATGGGGGTATGAGGGGAGGGAGTTGACTGAGGGTTGGTTGGCTTCTGGCAGTTTTGTGGGCGAAGGCCGCAGGTAAATGTGCGGTGTTTATTTGTCCTTTTTATTCTGCTTTTTCCCCCTTGCCTTTTTTTTTCATGTTAGCGGGCCATCCATAATCTGGGCGCGTCGGGTTTTTATTTTGCTACATCAAGTGATCGTGGACTTTTTTTTATTTTTTTTATATCTTTTATGTTCTCGGCGTGTGCACTTTGGGTTCTGTTTTACGGTCTGCTTTCTCTGTTATCCCGGATGGGAAGACAAACGAACGAATCCATTATTTTCTCGTGATAGGATGTGTGGTTTCACACACTGGATATCTTTGAACTTATTCCGACGCGCCGGCCGCTGCATTTCTCGTTGCCCTGATTCATTTATCTTATACGTTTCGCTGTTGTGTCGACGCACAACTTGCTCTCACCTCCCCACCTCTCCTGGGTATTTTGTATGGAACGAGCTATTTTTTTTGACATTTAGGAAGGAGATAAGAACACAGGAGTTAAGGAAAAGAAGGAAAGGAAATGGAACATGAGAATAGGAATTCTGGTTCTAGCTTTCCTCGATGTGCTTGTAACCTGCCGCCCGTGCGGTCTGATAGAAACAATGCTAAAAGGTGGAGGCTATGGAGTTCTGGGCTCGGCTCAAGTGTTTAAAGACGTATATCTCACGACGTCAAGGCGGAGGATACCAGGACCTCTCTCCTCTTCGCGCGCCCCCTTCCGCCGCATACCTCGACACTTCGCGGAGGGGTGAATGTTGGGTCAAATGGCATGTCAGCGTTGACGTCGTCGATATGGCAATGCCGTACGGCCGGAACCCCGTCGTCAACAGGACAAGAGCCTCATTACCAGTGACCAGAGCTGTCGAGCGCCTTCGGCCGTAGCCCCTGGCCGGGAAGACCCGTGAATGCGAGTGATGCCCTTGTCGGCACAGGAAGTTACCAGCAACGTCCGCAGATAGATGCCCTGACAAGTAGGCATGACTGTCAACGAGTCAAAGGGACTCAATCACGGCTAGGAAGATCGGTAAGCCGCGTTGCCGGTGCGCTGACCCACGTGTAGGTTCTCGCTCGTTCTCCTCCTCAGGGACACCCACGCTGATCAACTGCGCCTATCGGAAAGCTCTTTTCATCCCATCCCAGATCCGTGACTGGTCAATGGCGTGTTTATCGTGAGCTCGAGGCTGTGAGGTTCGTGACAAAGCAGGAGGAGATAATACAGGGCGTTGGGACAACGCGTATCTCTGAACCTGAGCCTTTCTCCCAACGGCTTGGTCCAGGAACTCAGCCGGTGAGAGAGCCCGGTGTGATATTGCAAGGTCCCCCCACGGAAGAGAGCATCTTCACTGGCCGGGTTGGAGCTGCGTTGGGGGTCCTCTTGTTTTGTTGAGTCGCCTTTACGGCCGTCTGATGTCTCTCCCCTGCTCCAATATCATACATTCACCATTCACAGTCCTCACCGGTCTAGGAGCCGGCCGGCCATCGATTATCTGCCGCTACCTCCCCCCTCTCTCTTATTTAAACCTCGCCGGTCGTTCCTCGTCCTCTCTTTCTTTTCCACTCCCTCTCTCTTCACCCACCAACCTCCTCTCTCCTTTTTTCCCCCCTACCTTCTCTAAATCTTTCTCGCTCTTTCTTACTCTCATATCCCGCATCCTTCGTCCTCAGCCTGTTTCTAGTGGAATTCAAGACAGTGGTAGATATTCATTCCTCTTCCAAACCTCCTAGGAGGCTTCTGCTGAAGCCACCCGGGCAACCACTCCCCTTCCTCTTGTGGCTACTTCCCACATTCGCCCCTGACCTAGCAGAATATCTCTCTCTCATACTAATCTTTAGGCACGCTGCTCGAGCGCAACTCGAAGACTCTTCACCATGAAGCTCTTCACGGCCGCCATTACGGCTCTGGCTGTTGCCATGACCGCCAATGCCTATGTGACTCCCAAGGCCAGTGAGTTTGCTATTCCACATCCTGTCTATCTACAGCTTCTTGCAGAGGGGACCTATGGAAACTCGACACGGTACTGATCAGTCACTCATCATCTCCACCACCTTCTTTCCTCTCTCTGTGTGTTTCTTGAAAAGAACCCGTCACCCTCTCTAAGGTGAAGGGCCGCGTCCTTGACAACGTCAACTCAGAGAAAACCACCATCGAGCTCGGCACGCACAGCATCCCCGTCACGACGGGCAAGACTCCGTTCATCTTCACCGAGGACATCAAGCCGTGCGCCGACTGCCTCCTGACGCTCTTCAAGGCCGACCTCCACCACGCCAATGGCACCCGTGCCGGCCACAGCAACGGCCTTGTTCTGAACCATATCATCGCCACCAACGCGAAGCGGGCCGACACCTCGTGCGCGACTAAGAAGCAGCGTGTCTTCGGCTCGGGAAACGAGCGCGCCACCATTGATCTGACCAACAGCGGGTGAGTCGTTCGTTTATGCTCCTCCTTCCCCTTCCCTTCCCTTCCCTTCCCCCCACCTCACCGGCACGCTATCTGTGTGTATTTGCTTGTCCTTCGACGAAGGGGATAGCGGCAACAATATTTCTAACTCGTTCTCATCCCCTACCTCCTACAACACACAGCTCTATTCTCCAGGGATACGAGTTCAAGGCCGATGACACCTTGACGCTCGAGGTTGGCATTGCCAACACCAACCCCACCGCGGCCGATGTCAAGGTCACCGTCCAGGCAAGAAAGAAACTTGACCCTGCCTCTCTGCCTGCCCCTTCCTGCGATAGCCCGGAGACTGGTCACGACAGCCTATCCTATCCCACCATCCACTCGGTGCATACCTACTAACCAAGCATCTCCAGATCGAGTACGTCCTCAAGTCGTCCACCACAGCCTACTCGGTCCTGACCCCCCTCTGGCTGGACCTGGGCGGCGAGTGCGCCGCGTCCTCCAAGGTTCCCATCCAGCCCGGAACCGAGCAGTCGACGCTCCAGTCGACCGCGTGGTCCTACCCTCCTTTGTCCGTAACTGCCGACTCCGACAACCTCAAGCAGCAGCAGCAAGGCCCCGCCGCCGTCCTCCTCCGCCGCCTCGTCGCCCAGCTGGACCCTCCCCTCCTGGGATCCTCGCAGACCGTGTTCGCCGCGGGCGGCCACCTGACGGACGGCGGCGTCAGCATGTCGCACGCCAAGAACGGCCAGGTGGTGTGCACCTCCACGGCCCAGTACGGCGGCAGCCCGGAGTTCGAGGAGGACGGCGGCCTCAAGCACCTCTCGGGCCTGAGCGCTTGCGTCGGCTCTTTGGGTACCACCGCGCCGGGAGACAAGTGGTCCATCTCGGCCGACTTCAACTTCAAGGAGCACGCCCCGCCGGGAGGCATCCAGAGCCCGGCCCCGGCCGTCGGCGTCTCGATCATCTACCTCGCCTCGCCCGTCAACGGCACTGTTGGTGTGGCTTTTTAAGCCGCCCCTGTGGCTTGGGAGCTGAGCAGGAGTTTAGTGAGTGGGTTAGAGAAGGAGTGAGGGGGAGGAGGAGGCAGGGTAGATACGATATTACTCGCTACCTACAGGCGAAAGATTTCCCCCCAACTTCTTGCTGTCACCACCCTATCTACCTCGAACTTACCTACCTACTAACCCCGCGCTACTACACCACACCACACTTCTGGAGGCAAGCAAAGCCTTTCCCGATCTTGAGCCGTCTTCCTCCATATCACCTGTTTGCTTCCTTCCGTCTTGCCTTTGTTCGGGATTCTTCATCCACGTCACATCACTGACCGATTCGCTGTTCGCTGCTCTCCCCTTTTCACACTGCGCCCAACCAACCCTCATGACTGATCGATCCTCATCCCTCTCTTGAAGATAAGAGGGAAGATCAAAACCACAAACCGTAGAGAAATTATAAACACGTCTGCTGGCGCTGTAGACGTGTATATACTTAGCTTTACAGGTAGCCAGACAAGAAAGTGGTTCAATAAATCCTAAAAGTTTAGTTCGGATATGATGATGTTCCACCCACGCATGCGTGACACTCACTCACTTGGCCTGCTTGTTTGTGTCTGTCTCTCACTTCCAGCCCTCGGGCCGGCCAACGGATGCGCGGTACCGTGACTGGAAAGAGCGATGAGAACGGCGGAAAAGGGGAGGAAGGCAGCCGTCAAGATATCGATCGCGATGCATCTTTGCGTCGGCAGAGCAAGGGCACTCACTCACTTTGTATGTGGTGGCCAGTCGTCAAACTCTAGCTTCATGGATCCTCAGCAACACTTGCAGTTCGGCGACTGTATTAAAAAAAAAGCCATCCCATTTTAAGATCATCGATGCTGCAATTGTTTGCCTCACTGTAAGGTCGTTTCCTTCTATGTACATGGGTATACCCGTCTCTTCTTTGCTTCCCTTAATTATTCACTCCATGCCCGACATCCATGACAAACACGCCCCTCCTAGGCACTGCGCGCCATCGTGCCATGTGTGGCTCTTGAGCTATCGCTACTGGGCAAGCAACAGCCACTCTCTCTTCTTACTCCATTTGCTGGCACCGCTCTCGTAATTATGACCCATGTATCGTAGTAGTTGAGTCCAAGATGTGACCCGTGAAAAAGGAAGACAGGCTCACTCTCCCCACTGAGCACCTCGGGCAAGCAATTCTCACATTAGTCGATTGTGGTACGCAGTCACAGCTGCCCGAGAGAGAGAGAGGAAACGTCCCTTCTCGTCTGTGGCCGGCGGCTAACAGCCATACATGCATTCATGCGCAAGCTCAGCATCGTGCTCGCTCACTCACTTCCCAGACCCCGTCGAAGGACCACCCGCCGCCGCCGCTGCCGCCGCCAACGCCGCCGCCGCCGCCATCGCAGCCTTGGCCGCCGCATTCGCAAGCTTGGCGTTCTCCTTCTCGATCCTCGCCCTCGCGTTCTCGTCCAGCGCGCCGAACCACGTCCTCAGCAAGCCCGACACGCGGAACTCCGCCTCCTCGATCTCGACCGGCGGGCCCCGGATCTGCGGCATGGAGTTGTCGTCGTCGTCGTACTCCTCGTCCTCTCCCCCTCCCCCTCCTCCTCCGTAGCCCCCGCACCCCGGGTCGTCGAAGACGGCGTAGGCGGACGCGTCCGTCGACCTCAGCGCGAACCCGCGCTTCGGCAGGGAGACGACGGCGAAGTCGCGCAGAAGCACGCGGTCCCCCGGCTTTACCAGGGGGAGGCTCGCCTCGTGGGCGCGGAAGACCTGAACCTCAACGACTAACCCGGGCGCGATGGACGGGTCAATCACGTTGAACGACTGCGCGAACTGGCGGGCCTTGGTGCGCGTCGGTGCCCGAGCCTTGGCTGCTCCGGCGGCGCTGGTGGATGTTGCTGCTGCGCCCGGGGCGGTGGTGGTGGTTCTGCTGGTGGTTGTGAGCGTCGTGGCCACCGCCAGGACGTTGACCTCCCTGCCCACGTGCGAGCGGAGGCTGTTGAGGACCACGTTGTCGGGCAGGTCGGCGCCCAGATGACGGGCGATGTCCAGCTTCAGGCTCGTCATGTTGAACGGAGCAGGCGTCGCCGCGTCCTCTCCGCTGCCGCCGCCGCCAACACCACCTCCCACTGCTTTGCAATTTCCACCACCGTCACGAGACGCTGGGCGTGTGGTACGGCGCGACAGTGGCGACATCTGCGACGTCTTGGAATGTGGCACGCTGCGGTCTCGCGTGGCAACCGCAGGAGATGGCGTCCGTTGGAGGGTCTGCGACGAAGCTCGGGTCGTCATCCTCGTCGCAGGGGCGGCGGCTGACGGGTTTGTCGCTTGCTTAGACGCCGTCGCAAGCTTCATTGGTGGCTCGAGCTGACGTTTACCAGGCTTGATGGCTGCCGCCGCACGGGCTAGCTTAATGCTTGGGTCGCTCGCGGTAGGCTTCAGCTTGATTTTGCTGGGCATCCGCATTAGGCTATGCCTCGTAGCCTTGGTGAGTGGCGCTATGTTAGGGTCCACGTTTTCCTTCCGATTGACGGAGGCGGCCACCGGCTTGGACTGAGTATGGATCGTGGGCTGCTCTGGTGAGGCAATGGGTTGCCGTTCCCTCGCTTCCCGCTTCTTTGCTTCACGCTCCTTTGCATCACGCTCCTTGATTGCTCGCTCTTGGGCTTCTCGCTCTTTCGCCTCTCGCTCCTTCTGCTCCTCCCGCTCCTTCTGCTCTTGAGCATAGAGTGCCTGGAGGTCTGGACCAATGTGGTTGTGGGGCTGTATATGTTCTTGCAGCTCCACAGTAATCCGAATATCTTTAGGGTGCGACAGCCCGGTTGCGGCGGGAGCAGATTTCGCAGCATTATCAGAAGACACATCTTCTGCCGGAGGTGCCAAGGGTGGGATAGAGCCTCGTCCTGTATGCTCCCTCTGCGAGCTCACAGTCTCAGGGATGCAACGGAGCTCCTCATACTCAAGCTCTTGCTCAGGGGGTGTCGACAATGGGCTCGAAGAGGCGTCAGAAGCGGCTTGCCGAGAGCCCACAAGATTGTCCTCTTCGGGAGAAGGTTCCCTTGCCAGAGATGAGCCATCCTCCATCTCTACGTCGAGATTGGTGAAGGGCTCTTGAGATGCGAAGCGCTGCGACTCCTGAGTCCAGACGACAGGCGACGACGGAAGGCCCTCGGCCGCGGCCATCTCTTGGGTTTCAGCTAGCTCTTGGGTATCGGCCATTTCGGTTTCAGCCGTCCCTTGGGTGCCCGCAAGCTCTTGGGTGTCGGCCACCGAGTCTTGGCTCTGTTGATGCTGAGGCTCCTCGAAGAACGAATAATACATAGGATCTACTCCCGACAAGGGCGCCTGCGACGCAAAAATTGCAGTGGCTTGGGATTCCACGACGGTTTCTCCGAGCAAAACCTCTTGGAGGGATGCTGGCTGTAGGCGGGTGACTTTTTCCGCAGGTGAGCTGCGATCTTGGGGGTAAGTTGGAGGCAACGCCAGCGGAAGGTCCACCTCCATCATGTCGGAGTCTGACTCTTGAGACATGGGAGGCAGTGGCTCGTCCGGTGGCAACCCGGCTGACTCCGCGACTGGTTCGTGTGGTAAAGATGTCGCGTCCTGCGAGGCAGCGGCAGGCTCGCTGCCATGTCGCGAGGTAGAATATTGCTCAGTGGCTTCTGCTGCCTGCTCAGCTTGCAGCTCTGCTTCAAGAACAGCCTCCAGCTCTGCTTCAGAGTCAGCTTGCGGCTCCTCTGGCTGTTCGAGCGCCTGGGGCTGTTCGAGCTCCTCGGGCTCTACACCGACACCTTCACCAGGCATGACCTCGGGCGCGACTTCCGATGCAGCCTCAGGGTCAGCTTCCGGCTCTGGGGCATCAATTGCCATGGAGCCAGACGTGTCTTGAGCCATCTCCACGTCTGAAGATGGCAAAATCGGCGACACGACGTTAGCTTCCGCTGCAGTTTCTTGAGTCACGCTAACTTCATGATCCCGGTCTGGCGATCTAGGGTCCAGTGTCTGCATGGGCTCCACGTGCGGTGCGATCTCTTGGGAGTCGCTCTCAGGGTCCCCCACAGTGCTCGTTCGCAAGGCCGCGACAGGTGCTGGCAAAGGCTCGGCTTGCACAGGAGCCTCAACCTCGGCGGAGATGGCAACCGCACTCTCAACCGCAACTGATTCGGCGGCCGCTCCAGGAAGTTGGGGGGCAAGGGCTGGCTCGGTTGCTGCAAGATTAGCGACCTGGGATGATGAGTCGCCATCTTCGTGGTTTGAAGTGGGCCGCGAGGGTGGCTGGTCGCCCGCCACGATCTCTTCGTCTTCTGAACCCGGCTCATCGCCCTCGGACGCGGAGTCCGAGGCAGACTCGATTTCTATGACCGCGTCTTCCTGGATGCGTTGCTCGATTATGATCTCCATGGAAGAGGGCTCAGTCTGAAGCGACGGCCGGCTGTCTGCATCCGAATCAACCTGAGTCGTGACTTGGGTATCGAGTTGGATGGAAGTCTCCGTGCTAATCTGTGTCGCTTCCGGAACCTCGTCGCGAACCTCGTCGACCTGGGCCTCGGGTTGTACAAGAAGCTCAGTGTGGGTCTGTATGGCCCTTAAGCTCTCCTTGGCCTGGATGTCGTCGCCCTGAGCTTCGTTGACCTGAGCGTCGTTGACCTTAGTGTCGTCGACTTGGGTATCGATCTGCATGTCGACTTGACGGTCGGCTTGTGTGGCCGAAGGTATCGGAAGTTGCTCGACGGCGCGATGGGTCTGTATCACCTCTGAACTCTCCGTGACCTGGGAGTCGTCGACCTGAGTTTCGTCGACCTGAGCGTCGTCCACGTGGGTGTCGATCTGCATGTCGGCTTGAGTGTCGGTTTGCGTAGCCAAAGGTGTCGGAAGCTGCTGGACGACGGGTTCCTTAAGCTCGAGCGGCGAGGGCGGTGTAGACGCGGCCATATCTTCCAACAACTGAGTTTCGAACGCTTGCTGGTCGTCAGCAGCCGCGTCGACCTCCATCCTGTTTTCGGCATCCTCCACGGCTGAGGACGACGAGACAGGAAATTGCTGCTTGGTGGGCTGCGCGTCTAGGAGAGGCTCCGGCTCATCCCCAGCCACGTCCTTGACAGATACAGGAGCAGCATCCGCATCTTCATCAGCAGGGTGAGCTTGGTTGGTTGAAGGCTCCTCCTCTTTCCCCAAGCTCTCAGCCCCAGCGACGTCTTCGACGTCTTCCATTTCCACTTCAGTGCTGGTGGCCTGCACGACTTTCTCAGGCGTCGAGGGTTTAACGGACAAGTCGTTGGTGGCTCTATCCTTCTGTCCGACAACGGCCGTTTCTTCGACATCGATATCGACAGTACCCTGAGCTTCTTGAACGTCGCGGTCTCCCTCGACAGCCATGTCTTGCTTCTTGGTGACATCGTCATCGATAGTGGCCTGAGCGACTGGGGAGTCGCAGTCTTTTCGAGGGGCCAGATCTTCCTGCTGGTCGCCATCGTCCGGCAACTCGTCACCCTCCTCGTCACCCTCGTCCAAGGATTCATCGGAGTCCAGAAGAGAAATAGGAGCAGCTTCTGATCCTTCTGGGGATCGTGCGTCCTGATGAACAGAGGGATGTGCCATCGAAGCGTGCGGCCCGGGGATGATCTCTTCGTGATCACTCTCGCCGGAGGCATCCGCATCGGTCTCTTCGATATCAGCGTCTTCCTCTTCGTTCTCCTCTTCTTCTTCCTCTTCTTCCTCCTCATCTTCCTCTGGTTCATCCTCTTGCTCATCCCCTTCACCGAGATCGCTGTCTTCATCAGACGGGACATTGTAACACGGGGACTCCTGCTTCACAGGGGGGTCTGAGCGAGGAGCTACTGTTAGCCCTGGATAATGAATTGCCTGATTAGCCTTACCGCTATAATGGCCATAAGATATCATCGAAAAAGGTTTCGCTCTTACGAATTGGTGCATGCGGACCCGTCCGAGGAGGAGCCGCTAACGACGGAGGAGGGACGGCAGCAGACTGAGGGGCCACGCGGGGAGCAGGGGTCGGGGGGTCTTCGTCGTCTTCAGAATCGGATATCAGGTCGATCACGATCGGGCCGGCTGGCTGTGTGGGCGGAGCAAGAGGCTGGGGAGGATATCGGTACATGGGGTGCACCGATGGTTGACCATAGTCCTCCTCGTCGTCGTAGGGCTCCTCGTCGTCGTAGTCTTCCTCCTCCTCATCATAACCCTCCTCTTCCCCCTCCTCTTCATCCTCACCTTCGTCCTCATCTTCTTCCCCTAGGCCGTCGTCACTGTTGACCATCTCTATGTCGTTCTCCACCTCCATCTCATCCTCATCCTCCTCTTCCCCTTCACCGTCATCCTCATCCTGACCAGAGCCATTGCTACCACCAGCTTCGAAGACCACTGCACCTTCGTTTTCGCCCTCACCTTCATAGTCGCCTTCGTCGTCGTCGACGTCGGCATAGCCGCGCATGTCGTAGTCATCGCCGGCTTGTTTGGCCGCCTCCTTCTCATACTCAGCCTCGTCTTCGTCCGCGTACCTATCCTCGGAGCCCGAGGCATCTGCTGCATCATCGGTGTCCTCGGCGACCATTTCCGCTTCAGCCTCATTTTGGTACCGGCGATTGTTGTACCCATAGTTGTCCACTTCTCGTGGCAAAGCAGACCGCACTTCGCCAACCGTGGTCTCTGGCCCAGAAGACTCCGCCACAAGAGCAGGATCGATGTTCAGCTCGGCATCTCCGTGGCCAGGGTCCAAAACGCGGCTGCTGTTGATCGTCCGAGGGGGTACGTGGGGCTGGCCGCGCTGCCGATCTTGCTGCGTCGGTTCGGTTTGCTGGTGCAGCAAATTTGAGTCTTGTCTAGGGTAATGCGTCTGAGCAGGAATGCCGTCGGTCCGCAGCTCACTGGCGACTTGTAAAGAACGATCGTGGCTTGCGGGCGGTATACTGGAGACCACCGGTTGCACCGTAGGTTGCTCTGGCAAGACAAGCACGCTGGCTGGGACTGGGACCGTGGCATTTTGCGCTGTGGCAACCGAAGACGGGGTGCGGTGGAATCCGAACCTCACCTGATCCGCGATGGATGGACCCTGGGAGGCGAAAGGGTTCACAGGCCCGTTTGCTTGGAATCTCGGCGTCGAGTAGTCGCCGTGAGTAGACGCGAACGTGGACCCGAAGAGAGAGCTCGAGACGGGAGGTCGGCTCGGGAATTGGCTCGGCAAGATGTCCTGAGCAGGGGCTGTAGAGTCCAAGGGAGTCCCGACATGGACCATCTTGGCCGCAGGCAGCGGAGATGCGACTGGGAAGCCCCTCGTCTCGACAACGGCTGGTTTTCCAGGGGTAAGGTCGGCCTCGACTACCTGGCATGCCTCGTCCATCATCTGGGGCCTTGAAGTAGGCGCGCTAGAGTCTGGGAGGCTGACGCCATTGTGTTCTGGCTCGGCTTCGTCTTCTTCCATCTGCTCTGCTTCAGCCTCTGGACTCGGGGAGTTGTTGGTGTACCTCCAGGCGCTGCTGTACCTCCCAACCCGGGCCTTCTTCCGCCTCATCCCCTTCGCGCTCACGTCGGCTTCGTCGTCGAACCCGGCCTCAAAAAGCGAGCCGTACGAAAGCCTTGCCCGTTTGATGAAAGCAGGTGATGCATATTCTCCATTTTCGAGAGTCTCGGTCAGACGAGAGACGAGCGGTGTCGGTGAGGCGGGCAGGGCCGGAACTGCTACGCGCACAACTTCTTCAGTTACTTCCACCACGGGAGGAGGAGGAGCATCTAAGATTGACACGTCTTGGGTCGGACTAAGAGGGGGGTTGTCGATGTCGATAGTCCTGGATTCGTCCGAGATAAATGATGTTACCTAGAAAGAGAAGCGTCAGGAGCAAAGCTAAACACTATGCGACTCGACGGACCTGTCGCTCCCAACCATAGCTAGGGCGCATAGTCGACGTACCTCGGCAAGCAGCCTCGGATTGAACCTCAGCTCCCATTCAGACCGTGTACCAGGAACACGAGCCATAGACTCGTCCTTTGCCCATTCGGCGCCTTCCAAGCTTAGCAGGATCTCGTCGCCAGCGCCCAGCTCACTCTCGGCTATGGCCTTCGCGCTGGGGCCGTCGAACTGTATGCGGATCTGGCCTTTGGCAGCGCGCTGCCTGATGTCGGGTTCCGCGATGAGCAATGCGATCGATCGCCGGACCGAGTTGTACGGCCATGTGATGGTGACCTCCCCCCGGATCACGCGTGTCGGGGCGTCTGCCAGGGCTGGCGAGAGCTGCGCTATCGGCGTCGCGACACCGGTCGCGAAGCGGGGATGCATATCGTCGTGGTGATATTATCTCGTTTGTGGTTGGTGGTGGTGGCAGCTTCGTCGTCGCCGATCATGTTTCGTCAAACTGGCTGGGCAGGGCATGGAACCGCGCAGGCCGGCTTGATGTGGAATTCTAAGGTCAACATGCGACTGCGACGCATGCGACAGCGGTAATGACGGCAGCGCGAATCCGACAATCCAGCATTAGTTGCCCGCGACCTCCTCTAACCTAAAACCATGCGCGCAGGTGATTTGGGCAAGAGGCTGAAGGCATTTGGGGCGCACGAGACAAAATACGATGAGGTGAATGGCCAACGAAATCGAGAGCCGCGTGCGTGGGGCGTGGTGACGCGCCCGATCAAAAAGAGTTGTTTGAACTTGTGACTTTTGCACGGAGCTTCGAGAAGGTGGCAGGGGTCACAGCTCAACCTTGCACTTGCGACCCAGCGCCCAAATCAGTTTCTTTCGAAAACCGAGCTAGTGCAAAAAGAGCAGTATGACCACTAACGTCGAATGAGGCAGTCAATTGAAGGCATCTGCTCGCATCTGTTCGCATCTGTTCGCATACTCAATGTTGCCGTTGTTCGGAGGACGGACGCGAGCTCCCGTCGGCAGGTCCCGATTTGCTCCGTCGAGCAATGAATGATGTGCGATTGCGATTCCGGAACCAGTGACGTTCGCCTCAGAGCTCGATTGAAAAAGCAGCACTACCCCTAGCAAAGAGAGGGGCTCGTGGGGACTGGCTGGTCTCGATATCTGTCTTCCTTTTCTTTCTCGCTTTCTTCCTTTGTTTTCCCACCCGTAACCGTCTGTTGTTTCATCTTCACATTCTTTCCTTCTGTTTGCTACTCTCGCTATTCAGTCGCCAGCTGGTGGCTTCTTTGCAAGGCTACCTCTGCTGGCGCAACGAACGGATAAAAGTCGACAAGCTTGCTCCTCCCACTTGCACCCTCACCCCCACCTACCTCTAACCACTCCTCGCTCACTCTCTGTTTGTCGTCCAACCCGGCTTGCTTGGTTGGTCATCTGCAGTTGTTCATCTCCAAACATGGTGGTGAGAACCAAGTTTGGCGTCAAGAGTATTGCCGTCATCGGCGCTGGGCCCGTTGGACTCGCGGCTGCGAAGTATCTGCTGGCCCAGAAGTCGTTCGACCAGGTCGTGGTCTTCGAGCAGTCGGCGGAGGTCGGAGGGGTCTGGAACTACAGCAAACGCCCGACAGACACGCTTCACGTGCCTCAAGTGAGCCCGTTCTGCCCTTCCGATCCTCCCATCGTGCCCAGTGGTGGCGGGCTCCCCGTGTTCCCGTCGCCTATGTACGACCTGCTGCACACCAATATCCCTACGACATTGATGCAGTTCTCCGACCTTGACTTCTCGACCGACTGCCTCGTGTTCCCGGCTCGAGAAGATGTCCAGAGGTATCTCGTGGAGTACTCCCAGGACGTCAGGCACCTGATTCGGTTCTCTACCCAGGTCAGGGAGGTCCGTCTACGGCTGGACGCCACCGGGAGGGACCAGTGGGATGTCATCTTCGCCGAGCTCAGCGACCGTTATGATGAGACCGCCCCTACTACCACCTCGACTTTCGATGCCGTGGTCGTTGCGTCGGGGCACTATGCCACCACTTTCATGCCAGATATCAGCGGCATACCGGAATTTCATTCGTCTCACCCAGACGTGATCACTCATGCCAAGTCCTATCGGAGTCCCGATGCATTCAGGGGAAAGAAAGTCGTGGTGGTGGGCAACGCTGCTTCTGGAATCGATATTGCTGCCCAGGTCAACAAAACCTGCAAGCAGCTGCTTCTGTCGGTCAGGGAGCCGACACCTCCGGAAAACCTCGCGCATATCGGGGCTGAGGAAGTGCCTGCAATCTCAGAGTTCCTCGTCGATGGGCGAGGCGTGAAACTCGTGGACGGCAGGGTAGAGAAAGATATCGATGCTGTGATTTTCTGCACGGGATATCTCTTCGCTTTCCCATTCCTTGAGAACCTCGAACCAACGCTTCTCACAGACGGGCGACGGGTCCGCGGCCTCTACAAAGACTTCATACACATCAAGCACCCGACCCTCGTCTTCCCCGGGCTGCCGATCAAAGTCGTCCCGTTCCCCATCTCCGAGGGTCAGGCGGCCATATTTGCCAGGCTCTGGTCGAATTCGCTCCCCCTGCCATCTGAGCGGGAGATGCAACAGTGGGAGGACCGCGCCGCAGAGGAGCGTGGGCCGGCATTCCACGTTTACCCAAAGAACGGAGACGTCGAATATCTCAAGGAGATGAATGCGTGGGCGACGCAAGCGGCGGACGGCAAGGTGCCACCAGTCTGGACCGCAGAACAGGTCTACCAGAGGGAGACATATGCGCAAGCGAAGCTGAAGTTTGAGCAGACTGGCCGGACGGCGAAGACGCTCGCCGAACTGGGCTTCGAGTTCAAGCCCGCGGTGAGTGGTGAAGAGCAGTCATCTCAAGAGATTCTCTGATCTACTACGAAGCAAGATCCAACAGGCCCGCGCGGGGGTTCTCTTGTAGCAGTGCACTTCTGTCTTGGCCGCGGCATCCATCATGCACACTCACTGATAATCCACAACCGATATCCCTTCCCAGCTCGTCATGGCTCCTCAGGTGCTCAATGCTCTTCAAGCTGACAATCAACATCTTAACAAGTGGCATCCAGGGACCTCTTTGATCATGATTGGTGAATGTATCCGACACCACGGAGTCGGAACATTTGTTTGGTCGATCATTCCGCCCCACCCTGTTGATGCATTGCTGGCACGCCCTTCCCGTAACATCTCATGCCATTGAACAACGGCTTTGCTTGAGAGCCTGCCAGCATGGAATGAACGTTAGGTCTGTCTTCCGTATGTTCAGTAATATGGAATGAATGTTGGCTTCACCAACCGAGCCTAACATTTCTCGGAAAGAATTCCGCCCCTGGTTCGTCTCTTCAGGCATTTCGTCTCACTCCCTCTCTCTCTGCATACTCTATCCGGCTCGCGCCGCCCCCTAGTCTCAACCCCACATATCCCATCCCGTCTTACTCGTCCCTTCCCCATCATCAGAGCTTCCTCCTTATCTTTTTTATCGCTGCTCCTTCCAAACGGTATCAACGGCGCCTAGCCTTCAACCACCATCGCCGTTGAATTTGTAATCCGTCAAGCACCTTGGCTCGGTCTGCAAACCTGAGATCGACAGAAACTGGGACTTTGGAATTTTAGATGCCTACCAGTACCTAACTCACGGTTTGTCAAGCAATCACTCCTTATCGCCTCAAGAAATCAAGGAGGCAGGACCTATTACACAATGAACATCAACAGCTTGGATTCACGGTCCGGCGCTGCCGTCTACGGCAACGCCAGGGAGACCATGCCCAAGCCCAAGCCCAAGCCCAGGGACTTCACCCACTACTTCTCGCAGACGACTTTGAACCGTGCTCCGAGCATGATCAAGGAGTACTACAAATTCTTCCAAATCCCGGGCATCGGCAACTTTGCCGGAGGTCTCCCAAACATGCGCTTCTTCCCGTTCGACACTCTGGAGGCGCAGGCCGCCAAGCCGGAGCGCTGGACTCCCACGCCGAACCACCCCACGGCAGCGGCGGCAAGTGAAGAGGAGTATGAGGTCCTCGTAGATCGATTCGCGGCAACAGCAACGACAACGTCACCGCCGCCGGACCGCATGGCCCCCTCGCACATCACAGTGCCCAAGGCAGCCGACGGCGCCGATCCCATGAAGAAGATCGACCTCTCCACGGCGCTGCAGTACGGCCTGGCCCAGGGCTACCCGCCGCTGCTCTCGTGGGTGCGCCAGTTCACGCGCGAGAACTTGCACCCGGACGTCCCCTACGCCGAAGGGCCCGACGTCATCCTCACCGTGGGCTCCACCGACGGCATGGCCAAGACGCTCGAGCTGTTCGTCGACCCCTGGAGCGCGCGCCGGGGCGACGACGTGCGCGGCCGCCCCGGCATGCTGTGCGAGCGCTTCGCGTACACCAGCGCGCTCAGCCAGGCCGCGGCCAAGGGCGTGCAGATCGTGCCCGTCCAGGCCGACGACGGCGGCATGTGCGCCAATGGGCCCGGCGGGCTCGAGGACGTGCTCGCCAACTGGGACGAGAGCAAGGGCCGGCGGCCGCATCTGATGTATACCGTGACGTGAGTGCCCCTTTCCCCCCTTTTCTAAGCATTATGTTGTTTGGCTGACACTTGTCTGTCATATCAGCATGGGCCACAACCCAACCGGCATCGTCCTCAGCCGCGAGCGGCGCAAGGAGATCTACGCCTTGTGCAGCGCATACGACGTGATCATCATCGAGGACGACCCATACTGGTACCTCCAGTTCCCCTCCGCGGCCATCGAGGAGGCCAAGAGCCGTGACCTGCCTCTGCCTCCTCCCCGCGACGCCTCCGCCTCCGACGGCGACAGGTCCACCGGCTACCCGTTCCTGGACTCGCTGGTGCCGTCGTTCCTGAGCTTCGACCCTGACGGCCGCGTCGTCCGCCTCGACACCTTCTCCAAGACGGTCGCGCCGGGCTGCCGCCTAGGCTGGATCACGGCTCAGCCGGCCATCGTCGAGCGGATTTTGAGGTAAGCATAGACAAAAAGTTTTCTTCGCACTTCTCCTAGACCCCCCATGGATTTTATCAGGTCAAACATCCGAGACTTACTTACCACTCACCTTCCCCCCTCCCAGAATCGCCGAAGCAACAACCCAACAACCCTCCGGCTTCGTCCAAGCCATGATCGGCGAGCTCGTGATGGGCCCCCAACCACCCGCCGCCCTCTCCGCCTTCCGCTCCCTCCGTTCCCCCCGCGACCGCGCGACCTTCACCGGCTGGCAGACCTCCGGCTGGGTCCGGTGGCTCGCCGGCCTGCGCGGCGAGTACGAGCGGCGCATGGCCCGCGTCTGCCGCATCCTCGACGCCTCCTCTGTCCAGCTCAAGCAGTCCACCCCGATCCGCGCCTCGGACGCCGACTGGGGCGTCGTCACCAAGACGACGCTCTACTCCTTCTCCTGGCCGCGCGGCGGCATGTTCATCTGGATGAGGATGCACTTCGAGTCCCACCCGCTCTACGGCGCGTCCCGTACCAGCGCTACCTCCGAAAACGGCCAGGTCGTGGACGGCCCCCTCCTCTCCCCGGCCCTGATGATGTTCCTCACGCACAAGCCGTGGCTCGTGCTCGTCTCCCCCGGGATGATGTTCAGCGCCGACGCGACCGTCCGCGAAGAGGACGGATGGGCGTACTACAGGCTGTGCTTCGCGGCCGAGGCGGAGGAGACCATCGACGACTGCGCCAGGCGCTTCGCGGACGGGGTGCACCGCTTCTGGCGGATTAAGAGCGTCGAGGAGATAGAGGATCTGCTCAAGGGCGCGCCGGTGGCTGCGCTCACTGCTGCTGGTGTTGTGGATGACGGGTTGGAGGTTGGGGAGGAGGTGGTGATGGGGAATATGGGTATGTACATGGGCTGCTAAAGGGGTCAAGAACGAAGCTGCTCGGGTTTTCAGAAAGCGTCGGAACCGAAACGAGTAGGTAGGTGATAAGATTTGCGTTTCCTTGCGCAGATTGAGCGGATTGATGTCAGTTTACTGTTTACTCTTTTACTCGGCGTTCCCAATCAATGACAGGCTCAAGTTTAGGCCAATTTATAATCCTCTTCCCTTGTGCGACTAGTGTCGATGTTACATGTATGAGGTCTGTGATGCTGTGATGCAGGTGGATTGCGCAATTCCCATGGCACGATGACGAGATCCGTTAACACCCCGCCCGGCGCTGCCGAGAAGGCTGAAGACGAGTTATATTCGCTCCTCGAGAGGCTGACTTGACGAAAGAGAATTCTGTCAACCGGAACCCAGAGTCGATACGCAGTCGACCTTAATCCGTTGGCCGAATGAAAATTCTGCCCTTACCTGGCACTGGGTTAGCCACCCATGTGAACCGTGATCACGAGTCGTGCCATGTTTCCCTGCACCAGCCCATCGTCGAACACTTTAAGATAAGGATTTGCCCGAGCTTTCACTCATTTGAACGCGACTTTGAACAACTCTCCATCCCTCTTGTAAGACTCCTGGCCAAGGACCCAAAGTCGATTCATCCAAGCAGCAGCAGTGCCTACTGTCTCGACTCATAAAGAGGTAGCTCAAAATGGAAGACGCCGAATTCTCAAAGACGACCAGTCAAGAATCACAAATCCGTTGAATAGGTGAACTAAGGATAAGTACGGGGCAAGGCCGCATAGAAATTCCATTTCAATATGTCCATTAGACGCCCCAGGTTAAAAACAAGCAAGCAAACCGGTATGGGCATGCATCCGACCTCGAGTGTGAAAAACCCCCCTTTACCAAAGCTAGCAGAACAAAAACACCTTAAAAGAGAAATTTCCCCGCGACACTTTTTTTTTCTCTCTAAAATAAGACGAAGAGGAAAAGTATCATCTCCTAAGGAGCCACCAGCTCCTCCTTGAAGCTCTTAGGCAGAGGCGTCGGCTTGCCCGTGATCTTCTGCTCGCCGAGCTTGCCCTTCTTGTACGCCGCCGCGTACGGGTTCACGCGCAGCAGGATGGCGTTGTTGCGGAGCGGGTTCTTCTTCTGGACGCCCGCGCGCTTCGTGCGAGACTCGCCCTTCGGCGCGCGCAGCACGGACTGCACCTCGGAGCTGTTGATCAGGCGGGCCAGGTCGGCCTGGCTGACGACGTTCGAGGGCAGCAGGAAGTCCTTCTTCAGGGCCGAAGGCGTCGTGGTGGTGCCGTAGATCTTGTCCAGGGCCTTGAAGGCCGCCGAGGTCCAGACGATAAAGCGGCCCAGGTGACCACCCGGAGCCAGCTGGAGCAGGTTCAGAGCGTAGACGGAGCTGGTCTCGACGCCGGGGATGTTGCGGAAGCCGCGGACCAGCTCGGTGCCGTCGACGGTCGGGTCGTAGATGACCAGGGGGCCGCGGCGCTGGCGGAACCTCCGGCCTCGCATCTTGCCCTTGCCCGCCCGCATCGCGCGCGACTTCTTGACCTTCTCGATGTCGGCGCTAGCGCCAACGGTCTCCAGCAGAGCCAGAGCGTTGGCGGTCTTCTCCAGGCCACCGAAGACGGCCGAATCGACGACCAGGGGAACCTCGGGGATAGACGAGATGCGGTGTCCACGGGCGAGCAGAAGGGGGGCGACGGCCGACGCGGCCAGGGCGGAGGTCGTAGCGAAGCGTCTGCAAAAGAGTCGAGAGTTAGAACCTTCCCATCAGAGCTAACCCCTCTCTCCACAATAATCGAGATCTATGCAACGAGGCATAACGGTACTTACTTCTGGCCCTGGTTGACCTTGATGTGCCACTTGCGCCAGATCTTGGTGGGAGCGAACATGCGACCGGACCGGCACATGTTGCCAAAGGCAGCCTGGCCAGCACGGTGGGTGCCGCCACCAGAGACACGAGGGATACGGGCAACAGCACGACCTGTGTAGAAGTTTTGCGATGTCAGCGTCCGCCATGAGAGATTCCGAATCAAATAACAGCCTCCATTCAGCACCCAGCCCCAGCAACAATGGCTCTCTCTCCCCCTCCATCCTTCCAGTCCCAGCGATTCCCCTCCATTGAACGCTCCAAACCACAGAAAACCACCTCGAGCGAAACACCGGATCGAAAAATCGACATGAGGAGGAGGAGGGGAGGCGTTGTCACTAACCAGTTCCCCACGACTCGGCCGAGGTCTGGTGACCGGCCTTCTCGCTGACGGCGTACGGCTGGCGCTTGTTCTTGTTCATGCCCTTGTGGACGTTATGGACGATGTCGGGACGGATCGGGCTGGTGAAGACGCTCGGGATCGGGTGCGAGGCGCCGCTGGCCTTGCCATCGGCGCCGATGATCGAGACGGTCGGTCGTGAAGCCATTGCGAAATCTTGTTTTACTGTAGGCGGACAGGGCTCAATTAGCATCGTAGTAGGGACTCAGGACGGGAGCAGGCGTTGGAGTAAGAAAATATCTCACCTGTGTCTGGTCGCTGGCCTGAACGTGAAATACTGGCGATGTTGGTCGAGGTTGACGTTCCGAACTTACCTGCGACGCTCGATGCTGCTGGACCAGGACCGGAATTTTTGGTGTGGGATCTTTTTTTCGGTGCGGTTGTGCTTGACCCTAAGGCTTGGCGCTGGCTAGCCGATGCTAGTCCCAAAACGGAAAGGCGCCGTTTGGAGGGGCTGCCAGGTATGGTGCACGTGATTAAGCTAGTGATTTCATGGTGAGGTCAGCTTTCGACACTCTCCATCCTTGTCTCGGTACCGTCTCATCAAGATTCCTGTGCTAGATTCCGTACAGTGCTGCGAAACCAACATCTCGTGTGTAATCATTCTACAACTAGGTACCTAGGTAGGTACACCTATGTACATCATTCATTCCATCCCTTCTTCCTCTCCTCGTCGCCTCGGTCCACTCAGCTGCTGTGGCCAATTCCCCGGGCAAGTTCCCGTGCACGCCAGTCCCGAGCTGGCCTGGTTCTGGATGTTGGAGCACAGGAGCTTCGTCGACCCCTTCCCGTCGAGCTGCGTGATGTTGATGCCCGAGAACTTGAGGTTCGTGCAGGGCGCCGCGGAGGAGCAGTGGATGGCGGCACCGATGTTGTAGCGGGCGGTGCCCGTGATGTTCTCCCACGTGATGTCCTCGATGCGCAGCCTGGACGAGTCGCAGCCGTTGCCCGAGTAGATGCACGAGGTCACGTAGATGGGCTGGTTGACGTTGTTGCTGTGGATGTTGCGGAACGTCACGTTCCTCACGCGACCCGTCCCCGGGTACGTCTTGATCCAGGCCGCGTTGGACGAGTGGTACAGGCTGACGTTCTCGAACAGGACGTTCTCCACGAAGTCGGGCTGGGCCGCGTTGGACCCGATCGAGCCCACGCACATGCCCCCGGACTCGTGACAGACGATGTTGGACACGTGTACGTTGGTGCTGTTTCCCTTGACCGAGATGCAGTCCTGCGAGAGCGGGGGATTGGATCAAGCGAGGTAGGTTAGCGATTGGTCTTCTCGTCACACCAAGACTTCTCGTCTCATCTGCTTCGACGCACACTCTCCCTTGTACCCGTGACTCGGCAATGAGTGACAAAGTCGAAAGATTCGAAAAGTTCGGAAGATCTTACATCACCGCATGTCACGGTCCAATTCGAGATGTATATGTCCCGTGAGTTCCACGTATCCACACCGTCGGTATTGACGGCGGTCCAGCGCGAGTTGCTCGTCGTGTTCATGTCCAGGTTGGTCATGGTGACGTTCTGACTGTAAGCGACGAATGTGTGCCAGAACTGCGACTGCCTCCATGTTATCCCGTCGATGTACACGTTGGTCCCCCTCCAGACGGTCAGGTTGATCGGGCGCCCTCTCTGGTTGCTCCCGTCCCTGTTCTGGTCTATCCAGATCTGGCCGTTGCCGTCGAACAGCGCCTTGCCGTGGCCCCTCATCGAGATGTTGCGTCCCCCGAGCAGCCAGGACGTAGAGAGGCTCGCGTAGGTGACCGGGAATGAGCGCGACAGCCAGTACTGGATGTTGTCTCCGCTCCACACGAACTTGCCCAGGATGGAAATGTCGACGTCGAGCAGGTCCGTGGTGTTCATCACCTGGCGGATGTTGTACGTGCCCTCCGTGAATATGATGCTCCCACCTCTGCCGCATTGCTTGAACGCATCGAGGATCTGTGGCGTGTCGTCCGGTCTCGTCTGTCTCTTGACGAGCTTGTCGTCTCCCCCGTCCGATTCAGGCGTGGTGCTGCTCACTCCCTCGCTTTGGCTCTCCATAATTTTCGCGATATCTAGCTGCACCTGCCTCTGAGCCTCCCTCTGAGCAGCCCTCCTTGCCTCGAATAGCTTCTTTGGGCTGGCATCTGGGGTACCTGGCATTGGCCGTGGGTAGTGTTCGCTGGTGCCCGGCGCTCCGAAGGGAAGCTTGACCATTGAGCTTCGCTCGAACCCTTCGCTGTAGATCTCGAATTCCGGCTCCGGCTCCGGCTCCGGCTCTGGCGGAGCATCCCGCTCAGCTAGGGTCGCATATGACGCAGATATCGGCGTGACCGTGCAAGTGTTTCCCACTTTGACAACAGCAGCCCAAGCCGGGTGGCTTAGAAGCCACAGGACCCAGAAACTCCCGATCATAACCATTGTCGGAGGTAGGGCTAGTGGCAGGGTCCGCGCAGCCACGCGAGATGCCAGGCACAAAGATCATGTGGGTTGGCGTCGTTTATAAAGCCTCCGTGGCTCCGCCATTAAGCCTGGGCAGGCCTCGTCGAATAAGTCCACCAAACAGCTTCGTTCTCTATATTTGCACCAAGCCATGCTTCTTTGCGGGGGAACAGGCCAAGAGGCCAATAGCCTTGTGGGAGATATATTGGATCTGGCTGGGGGTAGTCTGGGGTAGTCTCGGCTGATATGGCGACGCATGCCGGTAGTGCTGGCCAATATCCGCTGCAATATTGAAAATCTGGGGAGCGGGCGACGGGAATCACAGGACATTGCGTCTTTCCCTGGCGTTGCCACAGCCGTCAATCATGTGGTGAGCGATCACGAACAATGGTAGTAGGTAGAAGACGTGTTCCCAATGAGAACTACAGTCATTGATCTAGGTACTTTGAGCCCTTGAGCATATTGGCATGTGATCTTGATGCAAAAAAATGTTGGCAACTCATAAATCAATTATCCAGCAAGAAAGTAATGGTGTGTCGAGGGAATATCTGCGCATAGGATTAAACAGCCGAGAGCAATTTGCGCTGAAAAGGAGTGAAAAATATGAATGATATAATGGAAGGAAGCCAACGATCGCGCGAGACAACCAGCAATATAAGAAAAAATAAACGTTTCCATAACATATAAGTTACCCTATTTTCAACCCAGAATCGGTGATAATCATGTTTCTCTACACTTAGTCGTCGACAAATTGCCTGCTTGCTTGCTTGCGAGCTTTTCCTCCCTTCCTTTCCGAGAAATGAATCGGCACGAAAAAATGAGTAGGTACCTAGGTAGATGGGAGTAGTAAAGGAAAGCATATGAGAAAGGAAGACTATATGATAGGGAACGAAAAAAAAAAGAAAGGCATGCATGAAAAATGCGGAGGAACTAGGTCGATGAAGACGTCGATGAAGACGAAGATGAAAAAAGAAAGAGCCATGAGGGACGAATGACAGACAAAGGAAAGAGAAAGAAAGTGAGAAGAAGAAGACTTCTCTTCAGAACTCCTACTCATAATGCTCATGCCACTCCTTCTCCAAAGCCTGAATCTTCAGCGCATACTCGCCATTCGCATTATGAGCCTGGCACCTCGCGATCCGGTCCCTGATGTCCTCCTCATGCCTCTGCCTCTCGCGCACGTTCCACCCCAGGAACGCGAGGTCGTTCTTCCTGCACGCCTGGTAGAACACGCCCCGCATGCGCATCGAGTACAGCTGGCACGACGCCTCGCCGTGCACGCGCTGGGGCGACTTGTAGAAGTTGCGCGCGAGTGGGTTGTTCGCCTCGATCTCGGGCTGGACCGCCTGCTCGAAGCACTCCTCGCACACGGTCAGGGCCTCGAGGTTGCGCATCATGTACCACTTCCTGTCCTGCTGGGGCGCGTCCCGCGCGCAGTCCGTCACGCTGATCCGGCGGAGCTTCTCGTACAGTCGGCTCACGTCCGGGCTCGAGTTGCGCGACACGGCCCTGTCGGAGGTCTCCTCCAGCACGTCGAAGTACTCGAGGAAGCGGCGCCGCTCGGGCGCGAAGTGGAGCGAGCAGACGCCTCTTTGGGGCTCCGCGCGCGGGTTGACCGGCTGGAAGGTGCCCGACAGGTTGGGGAACAGGATCTGCACCGAGTTGGCGCAGTACGAGCACACGTTGAAGTTCTCGACGGGCCTGTTGTCGCTCGGGTTGCGCACCGTCTGCCACACGCGCGTCATGCGCTGGTCGCCGGCGCACGGCTGGTGCTGCGCGTCGACCGTGGCCATCTTCTGCATCAGCTGCAGGTCCGGCAGGCCGGTCTTGCGCGTCATGAGCCACGCGATGCGGTACCACGGCGACGAGCCGAAGTCGCAGGCGATGGGGGTGTGCATGGGGCGGAAGGGCACTGGCACGAACGCGTGTGCGTGCTCGGTGTGCGAGAAAACCCCGGTGTAGCAGTCCGGGCAGATGTTGAAGTTGTTGGACATGGGGAAGGTGAGCCAGTCGGTGAAACCGGCCTGCGGCACCTGTCTAGGGCACGCCGGCAGGTCGGCAACTCGGCCCTGGCGGACGTCCTCGGAGTACCGTCTGTACGACACTATCGGCTGGTCCAGATATCCGTTCTGTGGTGGCTGCTGAGGAGGCACGAAGGGGCCTGGCTGCCAGTAGGGCTGTGCGGCTTCGGCAGGCGGCTCCACTCGGGGAGACAGTGGTCCGGCTTGAGGCGGCATAGGCGACCTCCTGCGTTCAATGGGGTTGTCGCTCACGTGGGTGGCCAAGTGCGGCGCACCCATGAACGCCGCTGCCGCCGCCGCTCCTCCTCCAACCGCCGCGGCTAAGACGGCAGGGCTGGTGGCAGCCGCAATAAGACTTGGCGGCCTGGCATTATCAGCTCGCCGGGGATGGTCACCGTCGTGCATGACTGAAAGTGGCCGACTATTCTTGGGTGGAGACGACGATGGGCCCGGCGAGAAGGGCGATACTGAACGATCCTCGGCTCGTCTCCGATCCCGGTGTTCCCGGTCGCGATCTCGGTCGCGGTCTCGGTCGCGGTTTCGATCACGCTCCCGATCCCGATCCCGATCCCGGTCCCGGTCTCTGTCCCGGTCTCGGTCTTGGTCCCGGTCACGAGGCTCCCGAGCAACCGGGAAGGTCGCACTTGGACGTGGACTAGCGGGTGCCGGGAGGTCGAAGCCTGTTTGCGAGGTTCTAGGCGACGGAAGTGGTGTGCCTTGCCTCGACTTCGGCCAACCATTAGGGGGCGCGCGGCTGCCATCCGGGCTGAGCAGGTAGTTTTGGTCCTCCTGGACGACGAAGGACTTACTGCGACGGTTTCGGTTTGATGGGCGGGACTTCGAGTACTCGTCACCCGAGGAGCCGTCGTAGTCCCTGGACTCCCATGGTGGGGAGTCACGCTGGCTCTTGCGTACCGAGTTTCCTCTGGACAGCTTATCGCGTGTGGACTCGCGGTTGGGGTCGCGTGTCGAATAACTCCGCGAGGGAGGAGATGCTGCTCTCCTACTGCTCCGGGATGGCGACGCGTTCCTACGCTCGGACCGTGTAGGGGAGGAATTCTTCCTGGTGCTAGAAGTCCGAGGCTCCGGGGGTTCCTTACGGTATCCATCGTTGTAGTACTTCTCTCTCCTCCCTTCCGTGGTCCTGCGGCTGGACGGTGCATCCACGTCGATGGCAGAAGACGAACGCTTGTGCGCTGGTGGCTCTGAGGAGTGCGGTATCTTATCGTAGCCGACGCCGCTTCTCCTGTCGCCCCGGTCATCTGAACCCGCCCGAGAGTTGCTCACAATGGTCGACGCACGGCTCCGACCACCGTTGCTGGGCCCCTTGGTGTTGCTATAGTCAAGATAGGCTCTCTCCCGGCCATTAGTCACGTGCGTGATGATGGCAGGACCAGGGGACAGGTAGCCGCCGGCGCTGGGAGGAGGGGCATTTGGGTCCTGGCGGTCGAGATATTCACGGGGCTGCTGGTCGATATATGTTGCAGACCTTGTCCTCTGGATCGTCGGCGAGGGGTTCCGAGAAGGATCCCGAGAGGGGTTGCGGGATGGGGTTCCTGAAGCAAGGGTAGTCTCGATGGGAGGGAGCTCGCTCCGACGCCTGGCCCGCTCAGTTCTCGTGGATAGGTTCGATTCGGCGGACCTGTCGCTCAGTCGGTCGCCCAGCTTGTCACCAAGCTTGTTGCCTAGCTTATCACCAGGTTTCTCGCCAGCCTTGTTATCACTTGACCTGAGGGGCATGGTGAACTTCCGGCAGGTGTTGGCCTCGTATTTTGGGTTGCTCTCGGTGCTACCATCCGGAGACTTGGGCCTGACGTAGACGAAGCGGCGCTCCGGGTTGTACTCGTGAACGGGAAGCAAGATTGGATGCTGCTCCACCTCACCGCGACACTTGGGCTCCTCGTCGGTGACTGTAGACGTCGAGACCACGGAGCCCCCAGCCTCCTTGGCGAGGGATTCGGCCTCATCCTCGACGCTTGGTGGGGGAGGATACCGGGGAAGCAGATCGAACGACCGGGGGACCTGGCGGTCTATTTTGGAGGACTGGTTCGCCCGAACTGGTGGAGGAGGATCGGGGCGAGTCTCGGGGCTGTAATACGTACGGTGGGCGGCCATGTCAGTACGGTCTCGCAAAATCTAGACCTTCAGATACCAGTGGTGAGGCGGTCAAGTGGTGAGGCAGGATTGGAGTGGCAATGACACAGATACGGGAAGGTAGTGAGAAGGGCGAGAAGACGACACGGGGCTACGAGGGCAGAGGGCAGAGGGCACTAGGCAATAGGGCATAAGGGCATCGGGGATCAACGTGGAAAGGACCAAGTAACGGTGAGATGGCTGACGTACGGTCTTGGGCTCTTGGACCGGGACCGGGCGTGCGAGGTTTGCCAAGACCCGGTCTGCAAGAGGCTGTCGAGTTCAGTCGAATCGACCATTGTAGAAGGGAATTTTGAAAGAAGAATGTGGTAAGACTGGGGGATGCGCCCGTCTGGTTCGAAGATCGCCTCTCTCAGCCCAACCAGACGTCGGGTCGCATCGTTCCTCGACGAGGGAGGCTATCAACGCTGGGATTTCGGGAAGCAATTCTGGCCCAACAAGACAACGGCGGTCATGCGGCAGCTGGCTTGCTCTCGCTTCTTTGCCCCTGAAAATTCGATGATATTCTGTAGTCGTTCTTGTCGTCCGATTATGCACTTGAGATGCACTTGGGAGAGTGGGAGGTGAGTGATGCCCCCCGTCTCTGTCAGGGCTTCTTCGCTGGCTCGGAATCAGTATTGTGCAACTGGGAAGCGAGAAAGCGGGGCGGCCGAGAAGTTGGGCCTCTGGACGTGCAGCAAAGATTGGGGCGCGGGTGGAGCTGTCTTATAAACGACGGGCGCGCCAGGGAAGCAATGCAGTAAGCTGTGAGCTAGTAGGGCTATGATAGGGTGAGAAAATGACGATGCAAAAATTTTTTTTAATTGACTGGAGAAAACAAAAAGAAAAGAAATTGAAAGATAGGAATGGATCGAGACATACAAAGCGGTTGTTGGTTCCGATCCCTGAGTCTGAGTCGAAGAAGAAGCGGCGGCGGGCTGGCGCGGGCTGTGGAGGGGTTCTTCATAGGTTAAGAATGGAAGAAGGTTGTTGACGTCGAGGCCAAGCTGACGGCCACCCCCCAAGCTTCCGGTCCCAGTGACTTGATTCCTCCTTGCACCAATTCACTAGGGCTATTGCGTACTGGAGTGGCAGAGTGGGCACTGGAACAGGTCTGTCTCATGGACGGCACGGAGGGCGGTTCCAGGATCTCAACTTGGAGCAAGGCGCAGTGGGAGAGCCCACCTCCATCACCATACCCCACCAGGTGCTCTTTATGGGGGTCTTTGGCCCCTGTAAATCGTCGGTGCACGAACTGGGCAAGAAAGGCAGGCAGGCACCTTGAACCCAGCCTGTGAGCCTACCGAAGGGGATTTTTATTAGACTGTCCAGAATATGAACAGGCATGGGTTTGTCTGAATGATTTTGCTCCTAGCAGCTCGATTCTCAAGGATCTCTAGCTCAATTTATGTACTACGGACACTCGATATCCCAATTGAATGTGTTTTGACGGACATGCCCGTACAACAATTCCTTCCTCATCTTCCCGACGGCCAGCGCAACGACGAGGCATCGAGGTGGGTGGATGATGGATGATGGCCCATGGCGACTCGTTCAAGTTGCTCTCAAAACTTGTGGTTTCCATGCCATTTCCGCTGTGTTGTGTCGTTTCTAGAGCGAGCAACCGCCGGATGATTGCATGCTGTACGACGGCGACAACATCTTACGAAGCACAATGGTGGCCTGCTTTCGAGTTGCTCTTCGTCGTCTGGACACGCCCCTTCCAGGAGCTGGGTGGAGAGGAGAAGATACATACAAGGCGACTTTACCACCAGCCAAGGTCCAAGACATCGTCAGCTACATCGCCAAGTCCTGAGCCCGGCTCGTGATTCCAAAGAACTCTCGGTATGTCTCCATCTTTGACGCACATATTACTTGATCAGTGTGCCCAGTGACAGTGTGGTGAGTCCTTGCCGCCTTTGAAGCCACCGAACAATGGAGGGAGGGTACCTGTAGAGAATACATCGTATAGGTAACTTACAGCCCAGGAAAACTGACCCAACCCAGCTCCGTAAATTCGACGACGGGCGAGGAATTAACTGCACCCTCGCACATGATGTCCTCATTTCTGTTGTCTGTTGTCTTTGGTTGGCAAGCACAGCATCATGTCTTGTACACACGAAAAAGCAGTCACGTCACAGAAGGTACCAGACATACTATGGGATGAAGGTTCGGGCGATGGAGGGGTCGAAAGGTGGGGAGGTCAAGTTGTAGCAGGGATGGCTGGTGGCGGATGGTGGATGGCGGCAGACGGAGGCAAGGCTGGCGCCCAAAACCGGCCGCCGACCGTGCTCCAAAACGGGCTCGGTGGGGAAGGCCACCACCCGCCTGGGCGCCTTTGTTTTCTGCCAGAGCAGTCTCCAGTGCACCGCTCAACTTTAACGTCGTCAGCAGTCATAGTTTGGGCCAGCCAAAATGACGACCCGGGGCCCCGCCAATAAAGTGGTCGACCGGCTTGTTCAACGGCCTCTTTCTGAACAATTACTCACGGAGCAGGACAAGGGGGGAGAAGGGGGGACGCATTGAAACATTGAAACAGCGACCACCCAACCTCGCAACTTCCCCCCTTGTTGCTCTGCCGAACCAAAAACTGCTGCGCAATCCAGACAGCTCTCGCGCTGGCGCGTTTGTCACACCCTCCCTCCTCTTCCCCTCCTTCCCCCACCGTGGCGTCGGCTGCCTCCAGACACGGGCATTGAGGTGTGGTCGGACAAACCCGTAACGCCGCCCAGCGGCAAGCATCTACTACGTATTAGAAAAGAAGAGAGCAGGCACGAGGGCAGGTAAAGGCGACGTGCAAGTTGAGTGCAGTTGGTGGCGTCTGGCTAACATGGCACGCTGCAATGCAGAGTCCAACCAAGACAACCTCTCTCTCAGCTAAGTGGAGATCCCTTCTTCGAGATCCTTCGAAATACCCTGGCCTTGGCTTGGCTTTGGTTTGGCACTCTCTGGCTTGGAGATCTCCGACGTGCAATGTTGCTCTCTTCGTTTGTCCGTTTGTCTGAGTCCCCCCTCCTTTCTTTTTCTCCTTTCTGACGTCCCGTCATTCCGAGTAGCCTTTTCTATGACGGATAGCCAACGGAAGCCGGGCGTTCAGAGCGGCGTAATCATATGCGTCTGGCAACCCACACAACCGACACAGGCCTTCAGCTGTCCCCTCTTCGATGCAGCTCTTTGATGCGGCCGGACTGGCAATGAGGGAGTCAGGTCCTTTTTTGGTGCTTCCCTCGCGAATACTCCGTGTACAGTATTGGATTGTGATTTGTGTTGCGTGACCCCACGTGGGTGCGCATCGACACTTCTCAGCAACATCTTGGTCTCGAATTGCCCCTCGATGATGATGTCCATCACGCCGGCCGGGCGACGGAAGAGGTGGTTCAAATTGGTTCGCACTGCTATACGGTATTTCGCCCCAGGCACAACTGGGGCGTGCGTGCTTCGATTGATCAACCCATGTGGTCCCTTCTGCCTCACGGATGCCTGCCTTCACCGGTCAGACAGCTTCTGGACGCCTTAGATTCTGTCCAGTCCCAGTCGATACTCGAGACACTCCAAGCGGTTGTGTGGGCACTCATCACGCGTCACGCCCCATCTCTCAGTGCCACCACGTCGGCTTTACTCTATGTCTCTTCGCTTCTTCTCATGGTGGCATGGCAGTTCTGCAACAGTTCTGCAAAGAGTAACCGACTACAGGACAAGAAGGTGTCCCAATCTTTGCCACATGCTTTGTGTGCTCTGCACCTACCTTGCCTCCAATCTATCTGGTAGGTCTTGTACAACGCAGCGCCAGAGCACCAAGTACGAACGCACAACAGCGACCTGTACTAGTGCTATCTGGTCACCACCGGAGATCGACATGAAGAGTGGTATCCATGCTAGACATATCGACCATTGAGCGCTGGGCATCGTATAAGCAGAAGCAAGGGGACGGGGCAATATGTCAACATGTGAAGCAACAGTATTGACGTGACGTGCGAGGCATGTATGGCCGGCCGTGGGGCCGCGGGTAGCTTACGTCCTGTGCATTCATCCCAGGCGCGCCTTGATCAGATTCGCATGCAGGAAATAGCGCGAGGAGGCAGGCTTGAGAAAAAAAAGTCAGACATACAAATCAACGAAGGCGGGGCAAAAGGGGGGAAGTGAGCGGGCTTCGAAAATGCCGGCTGTGACGGAGAGTTGACGACTTGGGACGGATCAAGAAACAATTCGCAGCACCTCGCAGCCTTACATAATTATCTCGAGTTGCACCCCGACATGCAGCCACTCTTGACTAATGGCATGAAGGGCAAGTCTTGTCCGTCCTATCTGCTTCCTTAGCTAGTAGGTACTCTATCACTCACATATAGAGATTCACCGCTTCTTTCGGCTCTCACGGATCATTCGGCCCCGGTCACTCGATGGGACATTCCGAGGCCTCATGTCTCCATGTAGGCTAGTAGCCAATGCACTCGTATGTGTGGACATCGCGTACGACGACGGCGTTTGCCTACATTTGCCGTGCTCCCCTAAATCCGGCCGGCATGCCCAAAGCGGATGCATGGCTTCAAGGCAGAGTGCCTGCCCTCCAATACTTTCTGCTCACTTACACGGAATACTTGTTTGCCCTCCGTATCTGCATCGTCTTGGCTTGCTGGCTGTCGATGCATATGGGGTCGCTGTTCAAGAAGGTTACAGAGAGCGCGGTGACGAGCGGAGAAGGGTCTCGGCAGTCCTGCGGTGATAATCCGTCAAGAAAGAGGCAACCACTAAGCTGGGCACAGGGATGATTGCATGGGAGGTTGGGGGTCACTTCTGCTCTCCGAAACCTCGCCGCTGTGGTGTGGATGCGGGCCATTTCTCCCGCGGCCAAGAAAATACGCACGAAAACGTAGTGGTGGGCAGAAGAGGAAAAAGTGTCTTATTGAACAATAATGTCTCGCATAGCCGCTTCCCACACCCATCGCAACGGATCCTTCGCTTTGTAGACCAACCCTTTTTCAGGGCCACGATCCTGAGCAGGGCCAGCTCGTGACGCGTCCGGTTATCCAGGTTTCATGACAGGTCGAAACAGCCCTAACCTTTGGGAGAAGGCGGCCAGAACGGACGGCCACTGCCAAGATTATTTTTATTTTCTTCGGTTTCCTCCCGTCACGGACGGAAGATTTTAGTGCCCATTCGCGGAAGATGGTCACTTCTGCACAGTCTGTGACGCCACGACACAGCATGTCTGCCACGAGGCTTGATGGAAGTGCAGAAGTACCTGTCACGAGAGGTGGAGGGGGATAAAATGCCTATCACGCCTTATTCCGCCTGCCCTGCCCGACAGAGCTGCTGACGGGGAAACAGGCAGACAAGACAAAAACGAAGGACGGCACACAAGCGTATAGGACGAACCATGGAGACATGGAGTAGATAGACATACATACATGTGACAACTCATTCCACACCACTACCCGTCGCCGGACGTATCCAGAAGCCGCGTAACCCGAACCGGAGCACAAACAAACCCAGTCCCACGCAAGAGACGGCCGTAATCGCGACGCCTTGCCACGGATCGCTAAGGACACCCCTTAGGATCAGCAGACAGCTCACCGCGCTGAATATGAGCGGGTTGAGTATCCATGTTTTGTGCTTGAGCGGCGCTTCCCCGGAGGCGGGACCAGAAGGGACAGCGATACTGGCACCGCCAGCACCACTCTGTGTTGCAAGGGCGGCTCTTTTCTGCTGCTTGAACTCGCCCCGTCGCAAGCGCAAGAGGCCGACCACGGCGAGCATGAACAGGAGAAACTCCGTCAGCCCTACCTCGCACCAGGTTTTCGTTAGTCACACCTGTTGCTACTAGCTTTACTCGCCGGCTTGCTCGCGAGAGTGAGATAAGTAAGAGTCAGATGTGCACTTCGGCACGGGGCATGCTCACCGATCAGAGTGACAAGTCCGTTGAGGCTGCCCGCCATCACGTAGATACAAGTCATGGTACTGTTTGCAATGAGGGCAAGGCTGCGAAGCCAGACAGGTTAGCGACGGAAGATAGCAATGTCATCAGAAACAGAAATACAATCAAAACTTTCTTCTTGGCGAGGCAAAATACACAAAGCGCGTCATATCATCATATCAGATGTGGTGGGCAAAAATAGGGGCGGTGCTATATGGGATAACTATGTGCCCAACTCACACAGGGACAGAGTGGTGCCAGCGCCGTGCCAGAGTCCAGGCGGCGAAACGAGAGACCGCGCCTCGGACAGCAGCCGGCATTGGCCGCGACGAAAGCGCTCTATCGAGGTATCCGGCCTCGTCCTTGGCCCCGGCCACGTGGAGGTTCGCAAGGACGGCAGGGAAGTAGCCCCTGCGGCTCGCATTGACGCAGATCTTGGCGGTAGCAAACACGTTCGCGTTGAGCGCTCCCATGGCCGATACCGCCACGACAAGAGAGAAGAGCAGGGCACCCCATTCTCCCAGTGTGTGTCTAGCAAATTCCTGTTTTTTTTGGGAAGTAACTCGTTTGGCTGATCAGCAGATGAGACTCGCAACGCACAAAAGGGGGCCCAAGGCTATAAGGGATTGGAGCCTAAGAGGTCCTGTTCTCCGGCTGGCCAGAGACTGACAGAGGAGGAAGGAAAACAGCCAAATGGCCCCATTATTCGGCGGCCATCTCGCCATGACGACGACGATGATGATGATGATGATAATCATCATCATTCTCTTGTTCTTCCTCATCTGCTCATCTGCGTGCCTCGTGATGAATTTTGTTGTGCTCGGGTAGTCAGTCACTCACCACAGCAACAGTCGTGCTCTCTCGAATAACGTCCATGGGGAGGACGACGAAGAGAGCGGCATTCAACAGAACGAACCCGGTGATCACAGTGGCCATCGCGCCGTGGATTACCACCGGGAGATCGGCCTCTGGGTTCCTCATGTCGCCTAACACGAAGCCGGCCTAAAATGTTCGTCCCATCATCGGAAGGACATTCCAGAACAAGTCAGCGGCCATGTCGTGTGTTTCGTGTGTTTGGTCCATTTCCGTGGCCCCTCCTCCCCTGACCATTCTCCCTTCCTTCCGTAGTAGCACAGCAACTGAAAGTTTATGGCATCTCGGTAGCAAATAGGGCCAGGGAACACCCTATGACACACACCAAAATAAAGGTCCTGGTGTGGTATAGTATGCACAAGGATAAGAAAAGGGTGTTTTTTTTTCCTTACCGTCTCCCATCCTCCATAACAGAAAAGCGCACCGAACAGCGCAGTGCCGAAATCACCCACCCACCGCCACGTGGAAGCCGCGGCCGCGGCCGCGGCAGCTCCGCCGGGGCCGGCCGGTGGTGGTAGGGCGTCGCCCCAGCCATTAGGCGCAACGGCCACGCCCCCTCCGGTGCCGAGCGCCCACACCACAGCGCCTATCAGCACAATCGCGCCCAGGGCCGCGAGCTTGAGGAACAGAAACATGTTTGCCGCCCTCGCCCCCGACGTAGTGGTCAGGCAGTTGACCAGCGTGATGGCAACCACGCACGACAGCGCCAGCCCCTTGGCCACCCACCACGTTATCATCGCACCTGCGCCTTCGCCTGAAGAAGGTGCATCATCCGACAACTCCAAGATGCCAACGGCAGACAGCACGACCCCAGCCGCGTCCCCGATGTACCCCGCCGCTATCTGCGCGATGATGGCGTTCGCGGCCGGTTTCGCCACGACGACCCACAGGAACGAGAACAGGAAGCCGGCCCACGCGCCGTAGCACGCGTGCAGGTACTCCTGCACGCCCCCGTTGCACGGCATGCGCAGGCCCAGCTCGACGAAGCTGGCCGCGCCGGTCCAGACCAGCAGGCCGCCCATCAGCCAGGCGCCCAGGGCCCAGCCGGGCCCGGAGACGAACTGGGCCACCTGGCTGGGCACGGTGAAGATGCCGGAGCCGATCTGGAGGCTTATGACCAGGGCGAGGCCGTTGAGGCGCGTGAGCTGGCGTGTGCTGGTGCTGGATGAAGCTGGGCCTCCTCCTCCTTCAGCTCCTCCAAGTCCAGCAGCGGTCGAGGATGATGAGATGGAGTCGGAGTCGGAGCCGTAGCCGGCGAGCTCGATGCCAGGGTGGTCGTTGTCGGAGCTGGGCACGGCTGTGAAGCCGGCCCGGGGTGACAGTACGCTCTGCATTGTGGCTGGGGTGACCTGTCTCTCTGCTCCTCACCTCAGGTGTGGGATGAGCCTTCGCCGGGGATCGCCTGCCTCCCTACTAGACCAGGCCTCCTGCTGCGCCCTGCCGCCTCCCTGCTGCGTCACTGGGTAGACAGGAAGGTAGGGAGTCAAATCTCGCGTCGTCACCTGTAGGCCATCAAGCAACGTCCCGTCTTGCTGAACAGGACAGACAGCTCGGTACGAGGTAGCAGGTTACCCGCCACCACCTCCCACATCAAGGTGTTGGGCAGCTGGGTACTCGCACGTAAGATCGATGACACCGGTGTACTGGCGTCTAGGTAGGTACCTGGATAGATAGATGCCCGTAGCTGCAGGTACCTACGAAGGAACGATACCTCAGTGTTGCATCCGGTGGTGGCCACGGGGCGTGGAGAACTGTTGTCCCAAACAAGCCAAAAACTGCGATTGGCCGAGTGGCCGCCGGACCACTGGACAAAGAAACGGCTCTGCGGTGTATCTACCCGTGATGCTACTTGCCGTTCATTGAGTTCGGTAGACGTCGTCGTTGTTCGGTGGCCAATGAAGCGGCAGGGGATGTGTGTGTTCGTTTCGGTGTTCTAGAACAGAAAGGGATGCGTGTTGGAGATCAGATCAGCTCACGTACGGAGGTAGATGAGATGAGTTCTGGGCGGTGGCGTGGCCTGTGGGTGATTGTAGCGAGGGTGGCGCAAGGGGTCGCTCCTGATGTTTCGGGGCAAAAACGGACACCGACAGGTGCACACTTGTAATGCCTCCCTCTGACTCTTGGGGATATTGTTGAAATGTAATTGTTATGTTATTATTTCCACTTTGCGTAGAGCCTACGGGGCTCAGGCGCATTTAGAATGAGTGCGACTCGTTGACATTGCGAAGGGTACATTGAGGGGTGCATTGAAGCTCGCTTCTAGTGATCATCATCATTCTCGTATTTTGCAATAACACAGCTCTTGTGACTGGTTGCGGCGTCGCATCTCGCCTCGCCGTTGCCACCAGCTGTGACCAACTCCTTCCTTCGGCCTGTCCTAGGTTTCCCGAATCGAGAGCCAGACCATATCCTGGCCGCTGGCAGAGCTGTAACTTCGGTAGCAAGCCAGGCAAGCCGATCGCAGTGCGCAAAAGTGGCAGCTGCGAGCTCGAGTTGCCGCTATCTACCAGTCAGGTATAGGTACCTTCCAGTACGTACGTAGTAGCAGCTCCACCTCCCTCTCCGGTCCGTCCACTCGATCAGTCGACCAAGAACTCTTGTATGTCCTTATCCTCCTCGTCGCCCGCCGCGTCCGCGAGCTTATTCTCGTGGTCCTCCAGCATCTTCCTCACCACCTTGCGCTGTCGTCTCCTCGCCTTCTTGCCCCACTCCGCCAGGGCCGGCTTCTTGACTCCTTCCTCGTCCTCGCTGTCGGTGTCTACCGGGATGCCTATGGCCTGGCCCCGCAGCTCGTTGGGCGAGATCTTAGCCCGTTGTTCCGCCTCTGCCGCCGCCTCCTCGGCCTCGGCCTTCTCCAACTGCCTCGTCTGGACACGCGCCGCCAGCTTCACGAGGTATGGTCTCAGTAGCATGTATGCGCCGACGACGGTGATCAGGCGGATCCACTGCTGCGAGCTCATTGACGATACCGAGTCACCGAGGTTCGTTTTGACGCGTTCGCCCATCGCCGAGGCGAGGTTGTAGAGGCCCGACATGGTTTCGGTTTGCTTGCTGTTGTCAAGAGAATGCTGCCTGACGGTCGTGGCTAAACTGAAGAAAAGACCGAGGCAAGGAGGGCTAAGCGAGGATCGAGGCAGTATATGGGTACCTAGAGGGAGGTGGGTATGCAGATACTCCTCCAGGGAAGGAGAAGGAAGTATGCTATAAGAAACGGACGACCGTTGGAGAAAATTCAAACTTGGATGTGAGGTATTTTAAGTTTTCTTCGATCAGGCGCAAGCGATTCGAATTTTCGCATTTGCAAATCGCGCAAATATTATAGGAGATTCTAGAACAGTTCCAACGGTTCGGATCGGCCAGCGGGACCGTGATAGCTTATGCACGTGCTATAATTGGACCCTGGGTGGTATCTGCCGGCCAGCGGGGTAAGTCGCGTCGACGCGTTGAGACTTGGGAAGTCCCTTCATCGTCATCAACTTCAACACTGATTCTCGTCAGGACTAGCCTGGGGTCATCTAGTATGGCCGACGAAGAAGACGATACGCGCATGGTAAGACTCCTCATTGTTCATGAGTCGAATGATCACCTTGTTCTGACATGCCTTGATACTCACAGCGCCTCAAGGACTCGCTCTGGTACGCGGTGTCCAAGATGGTTGATGAGGTCACCATGAGTCGCGGGAGAAACCCCACACCACAGTTCATCGGGGCTTTGACAGAGATGATTTACATCCAGATTGGTATGTTTTTCTCGGACAAGCTCTCCAGCATTTTATGGCAGGATTTTCACTAACAACCACTCATCACCTGTCTCTTCCTAAAGAGAACGTGGCTAAAGATCTGGAAAGCTTCAGCAACCACGCAGGGAGGACGACCGTCACGACAGATGACGTGCTTCTGCTTGCTAGGAGAAACGAAGACCTCCATGCTATTATTAAGGATGTCGTGGATCGTCAGAAGGCTGCAGCTAAATCTAAGGCTAAATCTAAGAAGTGAGCAACGAGCAACGCAGGCCTACTAGAGACACTCAAGTGGCCACATTGGAAGCTCCGTAGCCATCCCCGGCTGCTCTCGATGGAAGCAGGTTTTGGGTTATTGGCGCCTTGGTCATATGTGTCGCTGTGCCTGCCATTGCCAACGACTTTTCTATTCATTTTGGAACGAAAAATACCCAATGTTTTTACAAAACCCTCGATGTTTCCGGTGCACTGAGCCCCAAGTGGTGGTGCAAACAGCTGTGATGATGTTTCCCGCGCCACCGTAACTCCACGCCCTCGCGCCATTATAGAGGAAAAGGCGCATAAACTCCGCGATCAACATATGCCCACTAGGACTCGGAGGTCGAGGGTGTCTTAGTGTAGCTATCGGCCCACAGGATCATGGCTGACCAAATCTCCCCCTGAATGATCAAGTGGACCATCTCCAGCTGGAGAAGGTTTCCAAATGCCGTCCACGAGAAGCCACGGAGCGGATTAACGTCGTATACGTCGCCCACAGGCAGGCCGAGACGCCTCCTTGAGCTCCACGCCAAGGCACGCAGAGAGAAGGCCTCGAACGGCGCCATGAGCACGTTGGATGACACAATAGTCAGGATGTCCGCAGCGAGCGACGCAGGGAGTCGGGTCAGGGCATTGTCGATGTAGAGAGGCGCCGGAGGGAAGGTGAAGGCTGGCAGAGGACTGGGCCGCAGCTCGGCCGACCAGACTCCAGGGTGAGCGTCTGTGACCTCGGTGGTTTCGACATCGAAACTGATAGTGGCGATGTTAACGCGCTCGGTATCATCCTCATCGCTGGCGTACTCGTCACCTCGTGCAGAGGAGAATGTGCTTTGCCTGCGCATGCCGGATGCAGCAGGGTTCTCGTCTCCACCTGACGGCTCTTCGCCACCGTCGGTGATCTGCTGCTGGCCGTTGTTGGGAGGAGCTGATGAGTCCGTAGCTCTGGTGTCGGCTAGACTCGCAACGCCCGTTGGAGCGGGTTGCTGGTCGGCCGGGTCGGCAGCGGGCGGAGGCAGGGCGGGTGGCGGCCACGCGTAGGGGTTTGGGTAGTTCAAGGGATTGGGAAGGAAATGGAAGATGCGTGGCCATATCCACATCCTCGCCATGGCCGAAACACGCAGGTACACCCAGAATGCCGCGATCGGGGCAGCACTGAGGGCAACGCCTCCTAGCCACTGAAGAATACCCCTCGGAGAAAGTGAACGCAATGGCGGCGGAGGCGGAATAGGCGATGACTTGGAAAACGGGATGAAAAACTTCAAGCTCGGGAACCATGCATTCGGTGAGAGTACCTCAATGCGCTGTAAGAAAATAAACAGCTGGAGATGAAGCCGGACATGCTGCACCGCAGCTTTCACCCTATTGGACACGGTGTTAGACAGCGAAGGAAAATGGACGCAGAGCCGAAGAAAAAATGTAAAGGGACAGGCTCTGAGGCGCGTGTCGACGGCTGCCACATACCAGAGATTTTCTACAAGGTGGGAGCCAGAAAGAGGCAGCATCCTCAACGAAGTCTCAGCGACGAAGGTCGGGAAGGACGACAGAGCTAGGCTAGTCATGGACCTCCGACTCCGCTCGTAGTGATATAGGTCTGCAAAGGGTATCTGGGAGTACTGCTTGTAGACCTGTGCCGAAAGAGCAACGGAGATGAAGGTATATGGTGAGCAAGGGGAGCTTCAGAGTGGGCGAAGCCTGTTGCACAAGGCACTCAGGGACGAGAATGACTGGGACATACCAGAATCCGGTTTCTCAAGCCATGAATACCCCAGACACCGGCGACCTCAATAACGCGGCCGACATTCCATAGCCGGGAGCCGATGACGTTGGCCTCTATTTTGAAAAGACCGCTCTGCTGCGATTCCCTCTCGGCGCCGCCGTCCTCCGGTTCCGCCACACCGATGGCGAGCATCACCTCGTTGTGAGCGCGGATGAGATCCCTATTAAGGCGCTTGGCCTCAGGATTATAGGGACGGCCGCGCTCATCGTACAGCTGCTGGGGAGTGTGCGAGGATTCTTCACCCGTCCCCTCAACTACCTCGTCGTACGGTGATCGGCCCTAGGGATACGGTTAGGAGAGCGAGCGAAGCAGTTATTATGATGTTAGAGAGGGCACATACCAAGGCCAGAGAGGTGAGAGGCTCTATTCTTGTCATATTGAAACTGAATGATGATGAGAGTTGTTCAACGCGTCATCCTGGGTGCCAACATAGACAGGCTCGTGAGCAATGGAGGAGCATCAGAGAAGACTCTGAGTCGCGATGAGATTGATGACCGAAACCCTGGTGGCTTTTGTTGGAATAAGGCAGAGGCAGTGGCGCAAGGCACAGCGTCCCATGCAGCAATTCAGACCCCTGTCACTAGCCTAGTGCTACCCCACCACGCTAAGATAACCTTATTTCTTATCGGGACCTCCCACCTGAGTCTCGACGAAAAAAAATTAAAAATTAGCTATGTTTCTGAGCGAAGAGGCTGTTTTGAGCTCATCGTGCTGCTTGCCAACAATTATGGCTTCCAAGGCGGCATTCAAGACCACCTTTGAAGCTGAGAAGGTTATACGACCAATTTTCACGGGAGGCGCCGTCAGCTTGGACTATGGGGCCCGGATACTTGCCACAACGCTTGGTGAGGAGGTTGTTTTAACAGACCTCAGCACTGGCAAGCATTTTGCTACCATTGAAGGGGTTGGTTTCCCCCTCCATCCATGAAACCATGCCTGAAATAACTTCGATAGAGGACTCTGACATAGACAAATTTAGGATGGAGAACCAATCTCGACATTAGTCGGTACGTAAAGAGATCGTTTCTGCCTGGACTGCAACCCCCGCATTCTCACTAACACTCCCGCCCCTGAAACAGTAACGCCCTCGGCGTCCCATCTGATAATATGCTCTCGCTCCCTGTCTATGAAGATATACTCCCTGAGAGTCTCGCCAACGTACGAGTCGGTAGAAGCGACCCTGCTCCGCACCCTGAAGCCGCACAGCACTCCCGTTGTGGTGCTCGCAGTGGACAAGACCAGCACGTTGTTGGCGACAGGGGCAGCCGACGGCTCAATCAAAGTCTGGGATATCGCGGGGGGGTTCGTGACGCATACGTTCCGCGGACCTAGCGTCCTCGTCTCCGCCCTACGCTTCTTCGAGATTGCTGCCGAAGCGAGTGGTGCAAAAGACGATAAAGCTGGGCGGAAGAAGAAACGGAAGTCGCAGCAGATCACCACCGATCTAGCTGGAGGGGCAGATGCCGAAGCTGCCGCGACGGTCGGTTTTCGTCTGGTGTCGGGAAGCCAGGACGGAAGGGTGCGGATATGGGACCTCCACAAGCGCGCCGCGATTGGTGATTTGGACTCCCACGTCTCTGATGTCACGGCCATGGACTACTGCTCCGCCCAGAATACCCTTGTCACTACCAGCCGGGACAAAACAATAATATGGTGGAACGCTAGGACATGGACACCTCAGAAGGTCGTTCCGAGCTTAGAGCTGGTCGAGGCCGCGGGATTCCTTGACGATGGCCGCCTGACATATTCTGCGGGCTCCAATGGATGTGTACGTCTTTGGGAAACAGAAACAGGCAGGGAGGTAACCAAGGAGCAGTCCGCGAAGTCCGAGGGCGAAGCCGTGGTCAATGGCTTATACTGTCCCGAACAGTCACTTTTGGTATGCATCCAGTCGGACCACACCCTTGTCTTGTACCGGACGCCGAGGGTCGAGTCCGTTACTATACAGGAGTTGGATCCCCTCCGGCCATTCCGCAGGATATCAGGCACACACGACGACATCATCGACCTCGCATATCTCCTACCGGATCGCTCGCTGATGGCGCTCGCCACCAACTCGGAGGAAGTAAGGATCGTTTCACTCTCAGAGGGCAACGCCACTGCCAATGGAGCGGACCAAGGGGGGAACAGTTACTTTGGCCAGGACGTCGCCGTCATGAAAGGCCACGATGACATTGTTATTGCACTGGACACCGACTGGTCGGGTCATTGGGTAGCAACCGGTGCCAAGGATAACACCGCCCGTCTCTGGCGTGTCGACGCAGCGAACGGTTCATATACCTGCCATGCCGCCTTTGCGGGCCACACCGAATCTCTGGGCGCCATCGCCCTCCCAAAGAGCGTTCCACCGGAGTCGTCGGCGGCGTATAGCGACCCACTAAGCCACCCCCCTGCGTTTGTCATTACCGGTTCCCAGGACCTCACCGTCAAGAAGTGGGAAATATCCAGGAGCCCGTCGACCGCCGCGTCGCAGAAAAAAACGGCGTCGCGGGCCGCCTTCACGCGCAAGGCCCACAACAAGGACATTAACGCCGTGGACGTCAACAGTGCCGCCACGCTGTTCGCATCAGCGTCACAGGACAAGACGGTGAAGATCTGGTCGGTGCGCGAGGGCGAGGTTCAGGGCATCCTGAAAGGCCACCGCAGGGGCGTCTGGTCAGTCAAGTTTGCACCAGCCGACACGCCAGCTCTGCAGGGGGAGGACGGCAGCCCTTCCGCGGGCAAGGGCGTCGTCCTCACAGGGTCCGGTGACAAGACCGTCAAGATCTGGAGCCTGTCGGACTACACCTGCATTCGCACGTTTGAAGGCCACTCCAACAGCGTGCTGAAGGTTGCATGGCTCTCTTTCTCGCCTCCTTCTCCAGGGAATGGCGAAGCCGCCGCCGCACCCAAGAACAAGCGCGTACAGTTCGCAAGCGCAGGAGGCGACGGTCTGGTCAAAGTCTGGGATGCCAACACGGGCGAGGCGGCTTGCACACTGGACAACCACACCGACCGCGTCTGGGCCCTCGCGGTCGACTACCCCCGCCCAGCCAAGACAGGCCCTCCCCTCCTACTCGCATCCGGCTCCGCCGACTCGACCGTGACCTTCTGGCGCGACACCTCCCAAGCCACGCAGGAAGCCGCCGCCCGCGCGGCCGACGAGCTCGTCGAGCAGGAGCAGGAGCTCGAAAACCACGTACGGGCGGGCGCGTACCGCGACGCCATCGTGCTCGCCCTGCAGCTCGACCACCCGGGCCGCCTCCTGGCGCTCTTCACCGCAGTGGTCACTTCTTCAGCATCCTCATCCGCATCCGCGCAACAGTCCCCGGACCCAGGCAGCATCACGGGCCGCGCCGCCGTCGACGACGTGATCGCCTCGCTCTCGGACGAGCAGCTCGCCACGCTCCTGCGCCGCCTGCGCGACTGGAACGCCAACGCGCGCACCGCGCCCGTCGCGCAGCGCGTGCTGTCCGTCGTCCTGCGGCGCTACCCGGCCTCGCGGCTCGCGGGGCTCGCCGTCGTGGACAGGCGGCGGGGCACCGCTTCTGGCGGCGCCGGCGTCGGGGACGTGCTCGACGCGCTGAGGGCATACACGGAGCGCCACTACCGGCGCATGGAGGAGCTCGTCGACGAGAGCTACCTGGTGGAGTACACGCTGCACGAGATGGACAGCCTGGCGCCGCCCCCGATCGAGGATGCAGGGGCTTCTTCTGAAGAGTCGTCGTCCCGAGACGTGGTCCTGTTAGAGTCTAGTTAGATATAGGGCCAGGCCATGGCTCGTTGGGCGGTAGCCATTTCCTTCCAACATCTTTTTGACTAGGCTTACGCCCAACATATTGAACCATTTTGACTTTGCCACAAGGTTTCTGGCGTTTTGCAAATTTGGAGGAGTTGGGGTTTTATTAACTGCATATCTGTTATTTCAAAAGAAAATGCGTCCCTGACTGACCTTAGCCCGAAGATGTCGACGCCCCTGTAATCATAAATTCGTTCTAGCATAAGGAGAAGAAAAAGAAAGAAAAAAGAGAAGAGGTGTGGATATGCGAAAAAGGAAAGTTCATTATGGAACATGAAAAAGGCACTGCCCTCAAATTTATTGGGAGGCAAGTCCTTCGGAAAGAACCTGCTTTTTGGCTCTTTTTGAAGGTCTTGCCTCCTCGTACATTTGTGGACAGCGCCCCTGGCCTCCCACCTCTCCCCCTCCCATCACGCCTTTCCCATCCCACCCACATGTATCGCCATGCCAGCCAGCCTGTGCGCACCCGTGGTACTGATGGGAAAAAAGAGAAGGAAAAGAGATGAAGAAACACACACATCAAGCAGACATGTTCGCATCCATCGGAAACTCCATGAAAAGAACCCCCCAAAAAAAAACTCTTCCCAAAAACGCCCCTTATCCTCACACTCTTTCGTTCTGTTATCGTCCCGGTAGGGACCAGATATGCATGATTTCGATCCTAGCCCTTGATTGCGGTCGTGTCAGGAGAAGAGTTCAAGGAACTAGGATGCTTGAATCGGATAAATGTTGCTGATATGAACTGAAGGAACGAGGAAGATGGGGGCAGATGATTTTTATGATTTCCCCGTGTTTTTTTTCGTTGTTTTTTTTTTGGAGGGGTTCTCATCCTCCCCCCCTATTTTATAGAATCCTCTTCAGCTGCTCCTTCTGATCCGCCGTCAGGCTGGTCGGGAACTTGACGTTGTACTTGACAACGAAGCTGCCGCGCTGGCCGGGCTTCTTCGAGATGGGCATGCCGAGGCCGGGGTACGCGTCCGAGGATCCGGGCTGCGTGGGGCCGGACTTCTCGATGGGCAGCTGCTTGCCGTCGATGGTGGTCACGGTGCGCTTCCAGCCCGTCAGGGCTTCCTTGAGGTCCAGCTCGATGGTGTGGACGATGTCGTCACCGTCGCGGGTGTAGAGCGGGTGTTTTTTCTGTGTAAAGAAGAAAAGTTAGTTATGAGTTCGCGGGAGATTTAGACGGACTGCGAGATTGGATTTGGGGGGGAAATAGTTGGTGGGTTGTCTAGGTGAGTGTGGTTGCCTTACCTCTTCGACGATAAACAGCATGTCCTGCTGGCCGCCCTCCTCCTGATCGCCCACGCCCTTGAACCGGATTTTGCTCCCCTTCTTCAGACCGGCCTTGATGGGCACCTCGAGGATCGTATCGGTCGTGGTGCGCTTGCCGGACTCGTCGAACATCTTGCGCTTGATCTTCATGCGCTTGGTCGCGCCGTGGAACATCTCCTCCAGCGACACGGGCAGCGGCCGCTCCACCGTAGTGACCTCCGGCGTCTGCTGGCGCACCGCCCTGCCCGCATCACTGCCACCTGGGGGGAAGGACGAGCGCACGCGTGACGTCCTAGAGCCGCGCCGGTCGGAGCCGCCGCCGAGATGGCTGAGGAGATCTTCCAGGTCCGGGTCGCCGCCGCCGCCGCCGCCACTGCTCTGTTGGCGCAGGAAGTCGTTGAATATCGACTCCGGGTTGGAGAAGTTGAAGGAACCGCCGCCGTTGGTGGAGAAGCGGAACCGTGGGCCGCCGCTGCCGCCGCCGAAGCTGAAGCTCTGGAAGCCGCTGGGCATATTAGGGCTGCCGCCGGAGGCGAAGGGATTACTACCAGGGCTGTCCGGTGGGGGTGCGGTGCCGCCGCGGAGCAGAAACTCGAGCCCATAGTCGTCGTAGGTCTGGCGCTTTTCTGGGTCCGACAGGATCTCGTACGCCTGCGAGCATTCCTTGAACTTCTCTGCTGCGTCAGGGTTGTCCTTGTTCTTGTCGGGATGCCACTTCAACGCGGATTTTCTGTGATTGCATAATACGGCACGTCGTCAGCATGCAGTGCAAGTATATGGGGTTGGCTACGTGTGACCAGAGCGGGGGTGAGACGAGGGGGAAGGTAGGGGACGCTGAGGAGGAAAGAGTCCACTTACCGGTAGGCCTTCTTGATTTCTTCTTGTGTGGCATCGGGCTTAATCCCAAGTGAGTCGTAGAGTGCGGTCTCTTTTACCATCTTGACGGCTTTCGATTTTGGGGGTATGGTGAAGAATGTGTCGGTGGTTCGGTGAGGTGAAGTCGTAGACTCGCGGCACAGTTCAGGTCAAGACCCAAGGCTGTGTCTCGCACGTATAAATCGGGCGGGGTCGACGGAGGATATAAGACGAAGGCGTCTTGTGTGGCAAGGCTTCCTCCCTTGCTCTGCAAAAAAGGACGGATTTGGGTCGTATAAACTGGCCGGATCCTGAGATCGCCGCCGTAGGAATACGCCGCAACTTTTTGCTTGTGGGGTCCTCGTTGGGAATCTTCTTCGCAAGATCGCCTTTGTTGTTGCTCGTGGGGTGAGGCTTGCTTTGTTGGGTGTTGAAGCCGCTATTACGCCCTGGGGTAGTTCCCCTATGACTCCGTAGTCCGCTGTGATTAGTGGTAGCGACTGGCAGAAGTTGAAGATCAGTCAATTGCTGTTGCTCACAAAGGCCTTTGGTGATCAGCTCGTAATTCGAAATCGCTTTGTTCTCTTTTTGTGCAGAATTTGCACTTTGTCTTTCTTTACTTGGTGCAGTTCAATTGAAGTTGAAGTTGGGCATACCACAGTTGTAAGAGGTCGAGTTGAAAAGGCATGTGGCCGGGGCGGCGGTGGGCGCAGAGGCGGTGGATCGAATGCTTGCGAGCCCGCCCACAGTTGGTTGTAGAAGCTTCGATGGCGAATCGGCTGTTTGGACGGGATGGGCAAGGAACAAGAAGGACTGGTGACGTTGCTCCACTTGCTTGCTGGTAGGCCTGCTTGCCCGCAGCCAGAATCGCAGCGGGGTCGGGCTTCTCAGTTCCCACCTGACTGCACCTCACACTTGCCTGCACATCAAAGGTAGTTGACTGTCAGCCCGGAAACGGAACAGTCGATATGGTCGATATGGATGGAATACGGCGGTCTCCCAATACCTGGCCGGCCTCTGGTGCCTGATGCCTCAGGGCCCTTTCTAGATTTTCCAGATTCTAGTAGAATGTGCCATCTGAGCAGGTGTCTGGCCCCTAACTTCAAACAACCAAACATCACGGGCCCACGCTCCAACCAAGACCGCATGCTCGAGCCAAAGCTATCGCATCCGAGTACCCCGCCAGCTCCTCCCCTCCCAGGTCACAGGTCTTGCAGCGGGGAACGAAGCAGATTCAAGCGGCACGGAATAGGCGGTGATCGAAGGCAGATCTGTTCAGGTCGCGTGTGGCGCCGGGTGGGGCTGAATGTGGCTGCCATTAGTGCATCTGTCCGACGCTGTTCCACGATGTTATCTCGGCCCATAAAGATCTGGGCGCTTCACCGCCTGATATGATATCATCCTCCTTTCCATTCGGCGATAATGTCCCGGAAGAGCTGCCCTCAGCAACGACCTCGACAATAGCTCAATCTTTTCAACCCGTTTGCAATTATCTACAATCCCTTCCGTGCTGGCTATGGCTATGATCTCAACCCAATTTCAGTCCCGCATAACACTCTTCATCTCCTCCCTCAAGACGTCAATAACCCGGGGCGATGAGATAAAAATTCATGGCTGAGGCAATGGTTGCTGACACAGAGCCTCGAGTCCGGTTCAAATCCGCATGATCCCCGAGTTCCGGCCGAGAATCGGAGTTCTCTACGCCGTGGTCGACTAGAGGCGAGGAGAGACAGGCCGTTACAGAGAAAACGAGAATGAAAAGGAAACTCAGAGCCGAGAACCACCAAGTGGCTAAAGGTGGGCTGCCTGCAAGGGGCGACCGATGAGCTGGCCCAGCGCGGGGCTATGTCCCCATTCCAAAACCCTTGCACAAGGGCCAGATGTGTGGTCGCGGGGAGTGGTCTTCCAAACCAGATGTGCTGCCTAATATAAGTGCCACTTTCACTTTGTGTGCTTCTGGTGAAGAAAAATAAAAACGAAACCGCACGAGTCGGGATTAGTGTCCCGGCCAGCGGTCGTTGGTACCTGCATGTGCTTCCGACTCCGATGAGCTGAATCGGCCGGTCCACCCGCGACCAGGAACGAACCCCCAACAAGTCACCGCGTGGCAATATGTTAGCAAATCATACAGCTCGCATCTCTCTTTCCTTTTTGCTTGTTGCTCGGTGCTGCCAGCCTGGACGGCAAGGCAGCACCTTTCTCACTACAACTAATTGCGAATTCATCCTCTCAAGGCGATGAAACCCGGAGAGGGGCGAGCGACCTGGGCTCGCGTCTCTGGAATGTTTCGACGTCGGCACATACGAGAGTCGTCATACGATGTTGCCCAATTCGGCGATCGGACAGAAACACCACTGATAAGAGCATATTACTAGATGGTGATGGCAGCATTGCATACCGTAGCAGCAGTCCTCAGAGTTGCGGCAGCCCGGCCTACTGCTCTGACGTCTCGCAGACGACTCAAGCCAGTAGCTCAAGTTGTTGCAGTCAACAAGTCCTCTGAGTCTACTCCGGTATGGTTGCCATAGCTGGGGATCGGGTGCACTAGGCCATGCCACAAAAGGGGTCGTGGAGGTCGTCGTGACCGGGGATGTATCGGGGAACCACCGCGTGGTCAGGCTCAACCGTCGGGATCCTCAAACCCTACTCAGCAGCCGCGATTGTGCTCAGAACTCCTTTGACCCCGGGTGGACAACCCTGTACGGAACCGGCCAAGGACATGCGAAACCGGGCCACGTGGTATCCGTCTGGCATGGTGCTTTGACTCGGCCACTCATCCCCTACAAGCGATACTGAAGTCTCCTTACGGGGCTTCGATTAGACTCCTAACGTATCGGCACCTGACTTGGAACCCGACTATTCTACATAACCCGAGAGGCTCAGCCCTACTATTCAGGTCAAAGGAGATGCCGAGAGTGCTGGCTTGTTGACCTATAATTGCCGGAACACTTTAACCCGTCAAGCTAGTCCCCGTCGCCCTCTCTCTGGCACTGGGGTCCCAGGCCAACGGCCACATCGACTTAACAAGAGCCACCTCGGCATTTAACAGGGTATACGCCCTCCCACGGCTACTTCCATGGTGGCTGTGGGTGTCCTCCCGAGCAAATTCACCATGCTAGCCCGGTCTGCGACATCTTGCCTGGTAAGATTGATGAGACTCCTGGCAAGGGGACACTAAAATACCAACAGAGTGCCCTGCGAGCCTTCTGGAAACAACCAGACATTGAGACACATCCTCGCAAAGAAACCATGCGACCGGAACTAGCTGGACATGGCACGCCGCAAGGAAGGCGTTGCTGCGGGACACAAAAGAAGCTCAGCAGGGCCGACAAGCGTGGAGGCCATGGAGGAGATGTAGAGGTTGAACGAGATGGTTGCCGAGGAGGATGCGCGCAGAGCGGGAGAAGATGCGAAGAAGACGCCCGAAAGCAACGTCTTCAAAATAGATTGGCTCGATACTGACTCCTAGTAGACATTGCCTAGGATCGGGAACCCATATCTCTGGCATCGACAACGGCACCTATATCTACCTAATCACTGACTGACGCAAATGACAGTCTGGGCCGTTCCTTGTTGGACGACGGCCAGGGAGTTTGGCGTCATCTCCCAAACTCTATATGACACACTGTGCCTTATTCGCACACCAACAAAAGCGTTGATAGTCGCGCAGTCAGTCGCGGCAGAGAGTTTCACTACAGCGTGGAGGCTGAAGCTAGCTTGGACCCTACGTGCAGGGAAGCTCCCTTCCAGGGGCGCCGAACGTGGACGATGACTTTCCTGCTCTGATCGCCCCCTTCTTCGACGGCGATCATCCTTCGTTCATAGAGGATAAAGAAAAGGGGGTGAGGCAAAAATGATGTCCGGCTGGGGAAAGTGACTAGCACGGAAAACGGCGCAAGCAGATTTTGGACTTTCGTTCCGACGACTCTGACGTCTGAAGTCTCGTCTTTCTGTCATCACTTTTGGCCGCCATTTTGTCCGGGAAGAGGGATTTTAATGGGGCTCCGCATCGTCCGGCTTGGCGGCTCACATGAGACCCCTGGTTGGGCGTATGTGACGTCATCAGCGGTCTGTGGTCAACTTCATGTTTGACAGGCGAGCAGCTCAAGACTGGAGATTGTTCTGTTGATGACTGAGTAGAGGATTGAATGCAGTGGTATTTGACCTCCCTGACGGAGGCTCAAGCATGGACTGCCCGAGTTCCCGTCCTATCGACAGCCACTCGTCCAATTGCGCATCCGAAGGTCGCGCGCTCGACACTTCGAACTACAAATAGGGGCATGGGCGCCTGGGTGGTGGGTTGGTGGGTATGTATAAGATTACATTAGTTGGCGAAGAGAATAAACGCGAGGCAAGGCCTTGATTTGAAGCTTTTGTCTAAATCAAGCATCGTGGTGGGAGTGCCATGGCAAGCAGGGCTTCTGTTTGGAGACCCTGCATGTTTTTCAGGGAATCGTGGAGCATCTGCCAACTTTTTCCCAGGCACCTTGACCTCCATTCCCAAGCTACCGCAAGAATGAATGTGATATGTGGTAAGATTTTCTGTGCTTGTTCAACATATTATACTCACCTTCCATGGTTCTCGTCTTTACCTGTTGATCAAGAATACTCCCATGAAGCTCGACACCGATCCTCACTTCAAGGGGCAGAAGATCCCAGGAAGGGACCCCGTCTTGGTGATCAACCTCACGAAAGCCCGCAAACAGTCCAGAGCTGCATCGACGGCATCTTTTAGCGAATAGTCCAACCAATGACATCATGCGAAGTCCCCACAAAGCCGGCCGATCAACGCCTCTGTGGACGGACAATGGAACGACAGAGGCGTACTTGAGGAGGAAGCCTGACGTGATGGCCTAGAAGCCCGGCAGCACTCGACAGGCTCGACCTCCACGAGGGCTCTGGAGCAGGTTGTCGTCGACAGCGATCCTCCTCTTGAAGTGGCACGGCATCTATGCCCTAAGAGGGAGGTTTAAGCTTCGGCGAATCGGGGCCGGCCTTCCTGGCTCCTTGCTCTTGGCATAGATAATAGCGCCCGCCGCTCTTCGGTCACCCAGAGATCCAGTCAGTCACATTGATCTTCCATCAGCACGTCTCAGCACATCAGCAGGATGGCAAAATATGACATGTGCTATGTCTTGACGGGCGGATTCCCGGTAGCCCTGGGGATCCCTGCGTCGGCCCAGCTAGGCCTTCCTTGCAGCCAGCCATGCGACACTCTATTCTGGACGGCGTAGCCCGCCCAAGGCCTACTGTTCTGGCGCCCCTCTTCACAAACGCGGTGGCCAATGGCATGACATAAATTATGACTTCACCTTAGGTCATCGATCCGCACGGTCTTTCCTCATTGTCGTCAGCCTCCTTGAAGGCATGTCATCCTCAGATATTCTCGTCTGAATACCCCCAATGCCACCCGCGTCATATACCAATACTAGACGCAACTGTGCCTACGGCATAGTCGTGGACTCACGCTCGTGCGGCTTGTTCTGCTACCACTGAGGCATGCCCGGCTCCCCGTGAGGCGAAGAGGGGGACAGCATAACAGTTACCAGCCTCTAGCACACTGGCAAAAGGGGACCGGTCTTGTGCTTACCTATATGGATACGGAACACTCTGGTGTACAGAAGTGCAGCTGGCCTTCAAGAGGCAGTGATGGGCAAGTCCTGGACTGTTCTTCCTCTCCGGGGATGCTTGCTTCCGCTTGGTTTGCTTCCAGATGTTGTGGACTAATTCATCTGAGGATCGGCACTCTTACGCCATAGAGTGTCGCCCAAACAGTGGCCCCAAGACGTCGATCGCTCGCAAATCTGCAGCTAGCACCCACCATCTTTGCCTCTCACCCTCTTTCACATCGTGCACGTCCCATGAGGAGTCCAGTCCGACGAGTAGAGAAGCACCTTCACTCCGGGGAGGCGGACTCGGTGGGGAGGCAGGATGAAGTCGATCGAGACACTGGCTGACTGAGGGGAAAAGGGTCCTATCGAAAGTGGTTCTAAGGGTCTGGGTTCTAGACGGGGCCCATCCTTGACTTCATCATACCCCCTCTCTTGTTGCCCCCCGCCCGCTTAGCCCCACAATAGCAGGATCCCCTATCTCTTTTATATAAAGAGCCATGGAGTCACGCTTCCCGGCCAGCCTTGTAAGTGGCCCCCGCAGCCAACTTCCAACTTTTTGTGACCACCCTGAACCAAGTATTACCCCAGTCAAGCCCTGCAGCGTCTTCCTTACAAATCTCTAGCTTTTATAAACGATTCCCCCCTTATCGTGATCAGAGATCTCGATCCCTTGCGTCTCAACACCACATAACACCCTCGAGGACCCTACCCGAGAAGGAGCCGGGCCGGCCAAGCCAGATACCAGCCAGACCCCAACCCAAACTGGGATGCACCAGTTCGACGACTGTTATTATCAAGACCACAACTGCCGTCTCTCAGGCAAACAAGACTCTACAACGGTACCGTCGAGGTCCTCGACCACTGCCTCACTACTCCACAACATGTCGAACTCGCGAAACAACTACTCCATCCCCATGTCCGTGTCGCCGCCTCCGCCACCAGACCTGTCAACCTACTCTCGCACCATGCACCAGCACACCAAGCAACAGATGGAGGCGCTCTCACGGTCAGCTCGCCGCCGCTCTGGGAGCAGTGGGACCTCCGGTCACTCGGGGCGCGCGTCACAGCCGTCGGGCGTTGCGGCCTCGTACGGGGGAGGCTATTACTACCGAGGATAGTGACGATGGATGGATGCGTTACCAACCAAATCCACCAACTCCCGACGGTGGAGGGTGCTACCGCGGAACAAACTCGATGGATCGGACACCGCGGATTGGACACCATGGACCGGACATTCGTCGCACCACCCAACAATATCGACCATCCTACACACATCCTAGCAAGAGAGAAAGGATCGTTAGCGATGACATTGTGGAAAACTCGTGGGGAAGAGAGGAGGATGTGCTCAAAAATGTGCCTACCTCGTGCTTACCATCATCGTCAACTCACCATTAACCCCTAACAGAGCCAAGTCGCCGTTTGCCTTTGGAGGCATAAGACGCTGCCCCAACCACCTCTCCCTCCCACCACTACACTTTTGAAAAGGAGAAGCTCATATAACAAACACACAGCGTGATCCCAGTAAAGCGCAGCGGTTGTGAAGCACCTATCTGTTCAAATTTGGAGCAGCGAATGTTTTGCGGGCTCAACCTAAAAGCAAACAGACAAACAGACCCCAGCCATAGTAAAACACGAATCGGGACTTGATTTAGTGTAGGGATGCAGACAATCAAGCCAGCGTTTGGTCTTTCTGTCTTTTCATTCATGCTGTTGAATCCCCCCGAGCGCAAAAGAATGACGGTACAGAGTTTGTGTGTAGCGCCGGGTCGGGGGCGGCTCGTGGATCGGTGTGGCTTCTTTGGGCATATGGCGATAACTTGGGCTCTTTCGTAGCCATTTTTCTGTTTATAACGACAAACAGATATATGTATGACCTGATGACAATTGATTCTACTACATTGCTTGATTTATGAATGAACTCACAACAATTTGAACCTTCTCCTCACGCCAATGCTTCCCGCCCTCTAGAGTATTGTTTTGTGCCCGGGAACATTCCATCATGCGTGGAACGTGTTGATTGTCTCGCCAAAACGCCGTTGGGTATAGTATATCGAAGAAGGAAATCCCTGGATGCCCAACCGTTATCCACTCAAACCGATGTCTTCTTCTTGATGCCAAGCAACGACGCCCGGTCCGTTTTCTTCTTGACCTGCCTCTTGAAGCTCGGGACCGGGGGCGGCGCCATATCTGTTGATTTCGTTATTGTTGTCGCCGTAGTTGTCGAACTCGAACTCGAAGTTGAAGTCGTCGCCGACGCCGGAGCTGTCGCCTTGCCAGAAGACTCGCCCGCATCCGACGACGACCTTCCCCACTCCGCCACCGCAGCCGCATCATCATCCTCGACGACCTCCTCGCCCAGCTCAGCCGCCTGTCCCCTCGCGAACGCGAATGCCCTCCTCGCAGCCTCCTCGTCCTCCATGTCCTGCCTCGCCTTCTCAGCAGCCGCGGCGCCGTCCCCATACGCCCGCCCGTTCAGCGCGTCGAACTCCCCCGCCCCCTCGCGGTCCGCGGCTCGCAGCGCCAGCCTCGCATTGCGCGTGCGTATCTCGTCCAGCGCGTCCGCGACGGCCATCTCCCTCTTCGCGTCCGCCGTCTTGGCCTCCAGCTCGGCCATGGCGTTCCTCTCCTTCTCCTCCTCTTCCTCCCCTCGCTCCCTCTCGAGCCTGTCCAACCTCTCTTCCTCCGTCTCGGGTCCACAACCACCACCACCACCGTCGTCGTTGCCTTCGGTCCCCCCGTTCAGCCCGCGCTTCCAAGGGTCCGTGTTGCGCTTCGCCCCCTTCTCGCACATGTAGTCCTGGTTGGCCGGGTCGGTGCGGAAGGTGATGACCTGCGAGCAGCGCGTGCACTTGATGTAGAACCGGTAGATCTGGATGCCCAGGTATTTTTCCTCGGGCGTCTCCTTGCGCGCGTTGAACTTGCGCCCCCGGTAAATGTACTCGCCGCACGCCGTGCACCTCATGCTGAAGGGCGCCATCAGCCGGACCGTCTGCACCTTGGGCCCCTCCTGTTTTGGTCCTCGCCTGCGCGTGAGCGCGCTGGGGTCGAAGTCCGCGGGGTAGTACTTCGAAAGGACTTTTCGTTCCGACATCTTGCTGGGGCTGTCGTGGGTCTGGAGGGCTGAGGAGGAGTGTGTGTCCGCGGATGTCGCAAAGCGATGGTCGAGGACGAAAGAAACCCCGCCTTTTATGCCCTTCCAATATCCTGGATGACTCCTCAGCTGAGTGCGTCTGGCGAGCGCGCTGTTGAGAGCCTGGATGGCTTGAAGGCGTGTATCAGGCTATCGCAAGCCGGGTTCGAGTGTCGTAAATCCAGTGGGTTGAAAAGTGTGTATACCTAGTATTTCAGATGTCGCAAACTGGTGGCTGCGGCAACACCTGTTCACGCTCTTAAAAATTCAAGATGACTAATCCTCACTGTGAACGAGTGGCGACCCAATTCGCTGGGTTAGGGTTACCACAATGAAAGCCATTCCAAGACTCCCTACTTCAACTCTCGTCGAATTTCAAGGTCAACACATGCACATGCCGGCAAGGCTACTTCAAAACTTCGGTTCATATGGACTTCTATAAGCCAACCTTTCGGCCCAAGCAATTAATCTACATCGTCGGAGAACAATGCTTTCTTTCCGCCCTAGGTGCTTCTTCAAGGAAGAGGGAGACAGCCGCAAGCGCCAGACGCCCAATATAAAATAAAGTCAACAGAAAAAGACGGAAACAGAAATAGGAAGAATAAGAAACAAACAAAGGGAGAACTCGCAAGGGGCCTTTTCCCCTCGAAGAGTTGCCCTGAGATATATGATATCATCAGTTTTCCCCTCCTTTATCCACAAGACTTGTGTGTTGCTTTCGCCGAAGAGCGTTTGTAGGGGACCAAGAAATGGTAGATGAGGTAGGTCAGGTGTGGGTAGGTTTCAGGAGGTTAGGTAGGTAGTCAGGTAGGGAGGCATACAGAGCGATGTATAGATGCTAGCGGACGGTACCAGGCAGAAGTTGTGATACCTCTCGAGCGCTACCGCGTCGGGGAGATGTGGTTGGGCAAGAGACAATGACTTTGCTTTGTTCATGACTAGGTAGGAAGGTTAGGTAGGGGGAAAATAAGACTCGGACTGCTGCGTTATCCCTGTCCATGGAACTTGAACCAGTTCGGACGGCAGTCTTCCCTGTGCAGCCAGTTCTCCCCATCCGTGAACCGGCCCGTCACACAGCCCTTACACTTGGGTGAGTTGGGACAGTTGAAGAAGGGGATGTGTTGGTAGCCGATGTCGCGGAACCTGTTTTGGCGTAGGTGTGTTAGCATCACGAGACCAACGGAGCGAGAAATGCAAGGGCGGGACAGGCAGCCACAAACCAATGGATCTTGGCCGGGTCCTCGAACAGGCCGAGGGCAATGCTGTGGACAGGAGCATCCCCCCAGCGCTCATAGAAGAATCCGCCCGCGCGGTCGAGGTGGTCGAAGTAGTCCTCGTAGACCTTGCTCCGCCAGAAGCTCATGTCGCCGATCTCGAAGTTGCTCCAGAAGTGGCAGGTCGAGTAGCCGTTCGCCTTCTCGAAGTGCTCCGGCCGGCGGGTCTTATCCGTCAGCCAGTCGATGGCCGCGTTCGGGTGCTGGTACTCCGGGTGCTCGGCCAGGAACTTCTGCGTCTGCGGCCACAGCGTGGGGATCGACTCGGGCGCGTCGTAGAGGTTGATGGTGAAGCCGTACGTCTTGTTGTGGTCCTGCATGTAGCGGAACACGTCGTAGTCGACGTCGCAGAAGAAGTGCACCTTGGGCTCCACGCGCCAGTAGTACTGCACGTCCTTGAGCGCGGGGTGCTTGTAGAAGAGGCCGCTATTCCACCGGCACATCTGATGGTACGAGATCTTGTCCGCGTACTGGATCTTGTTCTCCTGCAGGATCTTGACTGACTCCTTGTATAGATCCTCGTTGATCCAAGACGGCATCTCCCAATGCTCCTTAGGAATCAATTCTGCGATATGCGCGAGAGCCATGTCTCTCAGTCAGTATTCGTCCTTCCCCGATTTGTGTCTCTGGG
>PYST01000185.1:0-76926 GCA_003049485.1 Ophioceras dolichostomum
CCCATCCGAAGTCGAGGGGTTGGGGTGCAGGGCAGAAAAGTGTCCCGGAAGGTGGTTTGTCCCGGAAGGTGGTAGATTACGTTAGTGGGCGCCGTTGTTGGCCCTAAGCTTATATAACCGTAACGGCTGCATGCCAGTCTAACTCTCGAACGACCGGCCGCCAATGCAAGACACCGACTTCCATCAGGGACAGCATCCCTTGCGGGAAGGTGTCATTTCTCAACGAGTCAATCGCTCGCAGCACGACCCATCAGCCTTGACCACTATGACAAATACCTACCACAGCAGCTTGTTACTCCCCGGATTGGTTTTTCTCGATCACGAGAGCTCCCCGCGACTCCGCAAGCTCGCCAGGTTCGGCATCTTCAGACCGGGGTGGTGGGAGGGCAGTGCCGCGGTTGTACTGTTGGAACACTGAGGGACCGGTGCCTGACTCTCCTGGGAAGGAGGTGTGGTGAAGGCGAAGGTGTCCGATGATGAAAGTCTACGCTACTAGGTTTTCTCCTAGTATAGGAGACAGAAAGGTAGGCTCGGGCCGAAGTGGATAATGCGCGGGAAAGGCCCAGAGTTTAACGGTTCGGGCGGGTACCGAAATGTCGGGGACGGAATCCATTTACCGGCCGCCTGAGGACCGCCCGAATGTTCGGAGTGCATCCCAGCCATGGCCGCCATCCCGGGCTTTGGGCCACTACTCGCCATTCGGCGAATCTCCCCACTTGGCAGCCGTCCGTCGGAAGTTGATCATAGCATAACTCGCGTTCTAGGAGAAGTCACCCCTCCCTCTGCCGTGCCCCTCTGCGGAACTCGCCGCCATCACCGAGCTGGAGCCAACCGTTAAGGAGGAGCTGCCTGCGTGGTGGTGGCCTTATTCTCCTGCTTTCACTGCCACGGCACCTTACAGTTATTGATGTAGATGATGTAGATTTCCCTTCGTCAGCCCACGGAGACGTCCGGACCGACCCCAATTCTCTCCCTTCTTACGTTAATGAAGGGGGTTTTGAGGGGGAAAAGAAAGATCATGGGAGTTGCCGCTGCGCTGACTTTTTGCCACTAATATTTTAGGGAGTTTCAGGGGGAACGTAGACCGCCGATGAGGTCGGGAGGTGGTAAGTCGCAAGCTGTGCTGGGCTCTGCTGTGCTCTGCCGTGCCGTGGCCTTGCATGGCTTCTCGTAACCCAGCCGAGATTATCTGGACCTTTTGGGGGTTTGTTACAACCGGGAATTTCGAGGCTCGGTTGGACTTACACACGTTTACTACTACCCTCCAATATGTAAGGACCTTACCGACTGTGAGGCAACGATGTCAGGCAGGCATTTCTTGGACGGTCGATTTTCGCCCGTGGTCGCACCACGTCTTGCCCAGGTAAGAAGATGCCTGTCAGCCTCGTAAGGCAAGGCCAAGGAAGGTAGTACAGTGGATGACTATTAGATTGTTTAGTTTTTCAAGACTTGCCAGCGCCATTGGACGGCTGCCGCCCTGTTAGCATTCACCCTCAGGTCAACATCGCAGTAAGTGAGGAGGTCTTTCGATTTTGATTATTCACTACACCCAACGCTCGATGGATTATCTCCTTTTACTCACAAGGGTCTGACCTCCTCCCATCGGGTGAGCAGATATGGATATTAGTAACCGACCAAACCCACTCCTTCACGAGGAGAGATTTCATTACATGAGATCATCCGTGCTGTGTACGGTTGTGTACAGGGAAGATATCGAGTCGAGAGCAGCCGATACTTGGACTAGCGATGCGACGTTGTTGATGATGATATCATTTCGGTCGCCATACCCTTCCGATGGACGGGAGGGTTAGACAATCACGATTAGCGATACTATACGAGGAGTTGTATTTCCTCCATTCCAATGAGAGGAGCTCATCAACTCAACAGACCCAATCTAACAGACCTGGCCCGCCGTGGAAGACAGGGACGAGCACCTTAGGGCCGCGCTTTTTGTACCGTAGGCAAAGTCTGGTGGGTGGGAAGATCGGGCATCGAAAGTGAAAACAAAACGCTGTGCGCTAGAGCCAAAAATGTTGATAATGTCCAATTAATCTCTAAGCGATAAATGACCCAGCGGATAGCCTCATTGCCGGAGCTAGTCAAGAAGAAGAAATACGGTCGGTATTGATCGTGTGGGGAGCGGTCTCTATTCGAAACAGGCACTTACGAATGCTCCGGCCTGGTGGGCTTCTGAGGTCCGCCCGCGCAGAGCGTCCGGGGAGGATGGGGACGCCCATTCCCGCTCGGACGCGGAGCTTGGCTCGAAAAATGGCTTCCCCGGTCCCCTGCCTGCGAGACGAGCCTGCCTGCGTGCCGGACCCATCGCGACATCGCCCTAGAAGATCTTGGAATCCGAATCCTAGACAAAATGTGACGATGAATAGTGCACAGAGCCAAGTTTACCAGGCTGGATTTGTTCGCCCGTTGTCGTCCTATTATCAACAAGATCCATTTCCTTATCAAGCTGCAGATCTGTCACATCCTATGACTCGTCCCAGTATTATGTACGACTCCAGAAGGAATTCGAGTCGGCGCTTCGAGGTGATGAGACGGGAGACGAGCCAAGATACTCAGTCGGCATCTAGCCCGACACGCCACGCGGTACGTGGAATTTTCCACGCCGTGTATGCGTGAAACCATCTCAGGGCGTGAGATATGTGTACCACGTGTACAATAGATATGGCTAGAGAGGCACGCTCGACGAAGGAGGAATGAAGGCGAGACGTATATGAAGAGCGGGGGATTTTGATCCCATAACCTCGCCAAGTCCGGTCCGTCTCGACTTAACGCGCTGAACGTGTTTGTCCAACGATCCCCAGACTAAAGGAAACAAAAATGGCCAGATAGGCAGGTCAGCTCGCTGGGTTTTGCATCTCAATCCCCTTGCGTCTTCTCTTATCGCCCCGCGCTGGCGGGCGGGAGAGGGAGAGTAATGGGAGAGGGGTAAAAAAGGGGGCTGTGTGTGAATGGGTCGGGGAGGACAACCGACTTTGGCGCAACTGGGCGGTTGTCTGTTGGTGATGACGGCAGGGCCCTTGGGCCTCTCACAGGCGCAAGAGCAAGTCGTGAGAGAGGAAATCCTCCGCATAACAATGCCAATGTCCGTCACAGTGGCGTGGGCGGCAAGCTGAGATTCGGAAAAAAAGCAACGACGAGCCGACTTCGGCTGCGATCGCGACGATCACTTGGGATCGACTTAGACCCGCTTTGTTACTTGCCTGCTCGCCTCCTCGCTCGCCTGCAACCTCTCGCACGTCCAGTATCGCAGATCTCTGTGTGCTCGGCCGATCGGCCTTGCATTCCGTCACGCCGTCTCTTAACGCTCCTACGAAGTGCTGTGCTTCTTGTCCTTCGGCAGATGGCTGGTGGAGGAACGGTAAAGCAGGTACGGAGTGCACCGGAGGCAGATGTCGAAACTCCTTCGCGTGCAACAGACAGACACAAGGAAAAAGTAAAGCAAATGGACGCAACCCACCCTAGCCGGCTTTTGTCTCGCATCTGTATAACCGTCACACGACGACGACACCATCAGTGTCGGGAAAATTGAGACCGTTGAGGAACAACGTCGTCCGCGCCCATCGCCAAGCAAAGCGAAAGCAACCAAGCAGCCAACCGGCCACACGCAGGACACAGTAGACCAATGCAGTCTCCCGCAGGCGGCCGCCGCTGGTCCAGAAGGACGGAAGCGACAGGTAGGCAGGCAGGCTGTGTATCGACGGGCGCCAGCTCCTGCTGCCGCCGTCGTTGTCGTGTTTCCCGGCTTCTGGCTCTGTGCAAATGGCAAACCGGGAAACGAAACTACCGCGGACCTGTAACAGCATCTGGTACGGAGGAGACCGACGCCAGAAACCAATAGGAGGGCTGAAGCCTAGCTGTGACGCCACTTACCGTTGGCAGATGATGCACACATAAAAAGAGAAAGCGAGAAAAAGCAGATCGTGAGATCCTCGAAACTGACTGCTCGACAAGACAAGCTTTCTGCAACAGAATTTGGAAAAAAGGTCGGATGAGGAAAATGATCAGGGTCGTTGGAGGGAGCGCTACCTGTGTTCCCCCGGTTGCGCTTTTCCTCCATGTAGCTAGCCCCTGGGAATCTGAAACGCGCTCTGCTGGGATTCTCGCAGGGGGATGACGAAGGTGCCTGCCGAGGAGAAACGGAGAAGAAAAAATACCGGATCTTACCTAAATAGAGTTAGCCCCTTTTCAATGCTCGCCAACTCGCCTCATCCTCCCTCGAATATCGTGTATAATCGCGGCTCTGAATGCCGTTCTGCTTGCTTTCTTTCATATCTGCTTTGGTCATGCCCCCCTTCCATCGATCCATCCTCCTGCACGCAACCCAACGAATTGCCTCGGGCGTTGGGGTGAAGCAGGTCTCGTCATCCCATCGATTCGCGGAACAAAAAAGTCATTGATGAGTTGTTGCGTGCTGCGCAGTCTTCCCCCTGCTGCAGATCATCCTAGCTTGATTTCCTGAACCGTCCTATCCACCCCCTGTCTGATGAAGACCCTTCCTCGATGAAAAGTGAGGGGTTCAGTTGGACCCTCAACCTCAATGCAAAAACATCAGACTAGATGCCGGCACACGATGAGCTGATACAGCTCTCCGGAAGGGATAAGGGGAAATACGGACGGGAAGGATTGAAGACACAACTTTCTCGGACGAAAATGCATTTTTGTGCAACTGCGCTCAACTGCTGCCCACCGCTCACTTCCTTTCAAAAATTCCTCGGTCGACCCGCGCCCCTCCAAAACTGCTCTCCAGACCCGACTGCTACTCTTCTCCTGTCGATTGCATTACGATGCGCGGCGGTCGGCAGTCAGGTCAGGCAGGCGGTGCGACTAAAACGGGATTGGACGCTGCAGGAACAGCGAACAGATTGGATGACACGAGAGCCGGTCGGCGGGAGGGAGCAATACGGTGGTGGGTTGAATGCCAAGATTAGGTGAGCCTGCAGTCCATCCCCAGCAGCAGCAGCGCGAAGAAACCCAAAACCAGGAAACCCCGCCCGCAGAAATTATACCCCTGATGAGATGTTGCTATTGCTGGAGCTTTTCCTCTGCTTGAAAAGCAGTCGTCATGTGTGAGGGGAAAGGGGATGATGCTGGGGGAGGCAGCCCCTCTCTCGTCTGTCCTACCTCCCTCCTCGGGATCTGGCCTCTTTCCTCTTTTTGCGTCGTCCCGTCCCTTCCAACCCAAGAAGGAAGAAGGAAGGCCACCAACCAGACGGTGGCGGCGGCGAGCGAGCGAGTGAGGCGAGGGGAACCACACACACGACGACGACCGATGGGACCAACTGCGTGGGTGATTGTGCTAAAAACGTGATATTTGATCCAAGCCTGCATGGTGGAGATTGAAATTGTTCATGCTTCCCTGCTCTTCTTGTCTGGCTGGCGTCCTCAACCATTCGAACAAGGAATCTCCAGCCGCATCTTCGGGCAAACCAGGAACATGAAGAAGCAGCTGTTTCTGATTCTTCTTACCACGGCTAACACGGCGAGCCACGCTGTGATGAATCAATGGCGAGGCGGAAAAGCCATTCCCTCGCCGTTTGGGGGTCTTGGTGCGCGCCATGGCGCGATGAGGCGTGATCTTTTAGCTCTCCTTCATCTTATAACGAAGAAAAAACAGAAAATGGAACCAGCAGCCAAGCCCAAAAACGGTGCGTGGCTTGTCCGGTTCTCGAGGCTGCCGAGGCCTCTGGCTGGCACAGCATGCAAACAGCGGGCAGAGCAGGGTAGGGTGTTGTTTGCTTGCTTGCTTGCGAACAACTTGTGCCTCATCGTGTCGAGAGTCGAGTCGACAGAACAGAACAAAAAAGGGGCGGCCACGATAGATGAAGGATCAAATCTCCAACCAAAGGGGGGTTTCTCTGTGGGCGTGTGGCCGGGGTAAATTGGCATGGGGGCCCTTGAGTGTGGCCCTCCCAAGTCCTCTCAGCCCGCACCCCGATGATTGAGGAGGGCCCACACCAAACTCACTGCAGCGACTGCACTGACTTCAGCAGCCACGCACGCTGATGAGCGCAGCGCCTTTCGGTGCCGCTGGACTGATGTCAGTAGCGGGGGGGAGGGGGGGAGCATTTCTTCTTTGCACACTGCACAGGGAGCCAAGACCAGGAACATGAGCCGTAAACCCCAGCACCATGCGTGAGGCAGAGCAGCCCACTTCTCTGTGGTCGTCCGGTCTCCATTGTTTCCTTTTCCGGGGGGGATGGTCTGGTCACCCGCATGCCCTTCTCTGCCCAATATACCTGCATTGCTCTCCCGGTTCCTTCGATATTGATCGAAGGTTGGCCTTCCGTTTCCTCCTCCTCCCCCGGGTCAACGCTCCCTCTTCCCATTCGTGCCATTCGTGAAATCCCGACCACAGTCGCTCTCTTTGCCTCAAATCCTTCCTTTTGCTGCGCACGAGAGAGCCACTTGGCCGATTACGCTCCTTCCCGTCTTGCCGACGCGCACTTTCTTTCCCTTCCCTTCTTAGTCGTTTAAGCTTGACTGACTGGACACGGGGCCGTCCCTCCCTGCCGTCGTCTCTCAGCTGTTTATCAACCTTCGTTTCTCTCCTCACCCTTTCCCTTCCAGGTTTCCTTTACCTTCGTTTGTCTATTCTCTCCTCTCCCGCTCGTTTTCTTCTTCCTCCTTTGGGCGGGTGGCGACGACTTCCTCGGGTTCGACACCACATCTTTCCCTTCGTTGGCCGGCCTTGTCTGTTCTTCTTTTTCCCCTTCCTGCCCTTCACTTCTCGTCGGGTCGTGGTTGCCGCCCTGGGGTATCAAACCACAGCTGTCACCACCTTCATCTCCGTTCTTCACACACGATCGCCAGCCTGGGCTCCTTCTTTTCTTGTTTTCTTTCGACTCGGATTACACCTGTACTCCTTCCTCGTCTCCGGAACATCTCACCTGTCAACCCCAGGTGTCGAATACGAAGAAGAGCCAATCTCGACTCACCTACCACCGTCTCCCGAGAGCTGAACTGAAGCATAATGGGCTCCTTGTGACACCGTGATCCGAACCCGCTCAGCCGTCACACATTGTCATCTCTCTTCAGCCCCGGCTGCGCGACAGGACTTAGACCCGAGGAAACAGAACAGCAATTCACCCATCTTACATTATCTACTTCATCAACGGGGCGTCCTCATCAACGGACTTTTCATTGGGATTTCTTATTAGTAGACGCGAAATCCACGTCTCAAAATATTCCCGCCTCCCCCTCCTCACATCTCTTCTCTGGCCACTTCAGGAATTCCAACGCGAGATCGAGACCCGAAACCCCACCAAACCATACCAGTCGCGAAAGTGCTAGGCTCGGGTACCTACAGACTGCGGGCATCTAGATCTTGCTTTCTTCGTTGTTTGTCCCCCCTATTCTCTCGGAGACTCGACAGGACAAGCTTCGCCTAGGAACTCGTCGAAGATGGGTTCACATCGAGCCATCCTGCTTGTCCTCTCCGCCGTGGCGGGACTCGTCGTGGCCCAGGATTTCAGTGTGGTGCCGACTTGCGCTGTAAGTCAAAACTCTTTCCCCTCCTGTCCGGCCCGCACTATACAGTCGTCAGTACAGTCGTCAGCATGCGCATCTGTTCCGGGGAAAGATGACAGCTTTCGCCGGCACGATATATTGGCATTAGCAACGCCTCAATATATCGCATGCATGCAGGCCCAGCACCCCGCCTCCACGCAGTGCCATCGTGCATGGTCGGCTAAATAGGCTGCGGTTGCTGTTGCATTGGGACATCGTATGTCCGTGACCAGATCTGGAGCGGCTCGCTAACATTCACACTATGTCTGGTACGCAGCAACCATGTTATGGGTTGATGAAGCAAGAAGCAGCCAAGTCAATGGGCTGTGCGAGCGACAGCGATACAGCCTGCCAGTGCGGCAAGCCGTCTTTCTGGGATGGTCTTAAGTCCTGCTCACTTCAAAGCTGTTCGGCGGACCCCACTACCTCAGAGCAAACGCTGCTTACCTATGCCCAGGCCCTCTGTAACAGTGAGTTCGCTCCCTGCTAATATCTAGAGTCCGGCCGAGACGCCTATGCTGACCATCATTATCCAACTTTCAAAGATGTGGGTGCTGCTATCAACACCGGCGGGGCGGGCACACAAGCGCCGACTACCACCCCCACACCAACACAGCCTGCACCCTCGCAGACTCCTCCGGCTACGTCTGCGGCTTCGCAAACTCCATTGAGCGTAAGTCTCCTGTACAAGAGCGACAGACACGTGCAATACGCAGCGAATTCCTAGACCTAACATGCACCTCTTCATCTAGTCGACCACACCAGTTGCCGCCGCACCAACCACTACTTCCTCACAACCCCAGAACACTGCGAGCACGCCGACGTCAAGCCCCAGCGGCGGCAGCAGCCAATCCACCTCGTCAGCGTTTTCATCATCAACCTCATCGTCGTCCACCGGCGCAGCAGCCGCGGCGGGCAGCGGTTCTGGCAGCAGCAGCAGCGACTCCGGCGAGGGACTCTCCCAGGCCACTAAGCTCGGAATTGGGATCGGCGCCGGCGCGGCCGCCGTGGGTCTCATCGGCGTCGCGGCCTGCCTCATCCTGCATAAGCGCGGGAAGCGCCGCGACAGCAGCGGCGTGCGCTCGCTAGCCATTAGCGAGCCGATGCCCGGCTCGGGCCGCTCGTACGCGGGCGACCACCACACCGAGAAGTACTCCGTCGGCATGTCGGACTTGGAGTTCAAGTCGCGACGGTACGAGGATATGCTTCCGCGGCAGTCACCACGGAACATGGTTTGAATCTTGCATCATCATCATCCATAAAATTAAGCATGGAAGGAGGGGTTAAGGGAGCACGGGACAGACAGGAGTTGGGAAGCGGAACATTGCCATGCACTTTCTTGATCAGTGTAACGAAGTGATGTGTGGGGGAGTAAGAGAGGAAGAGAGGAAGAGAGGAGAAACGGAGAAGTGAAGGGACTGTTAGGCATTGTGTTTTGCCTTCTGTTGGAAGTGCGCTGCCGCGACTTGTCTATCGTCCTCGCCTGTTTTGCTGCTTAATACCCACCGCCAGCACAGCAACTTACTTTCTGATATGATACCACGGGTTATTTTTTTCTTAGGATCTTAGTAGAGTAGCAAAACAGCACCAAAGCCAAGAAAAAATCAAGACAAAAAAACAACACCCTGAAAACAAAGGAAGGGTTTATTAGTTCGCACTCCTGCGCGGTCTAACGGCCTGTTTCGTACGTTTATCAAGTCCAATGATTGACTGCGGATGAAGTTCAAGCCCCCTACTAGACAGACAATATGTCAACGTGATATTGATAGTAGCAGTATATCAAGCATTGGTGGTAAATACACTCTTTTATAGATACACGGCGCTCAACAGGCACCCCGTAAATACGCTGTTTCTATAGATACAATGCGCTTCGGGCGCGTAGGCAGACAGGATAGGGATCTCTTGACACCCTACCGACAGAGATGATGGGGATGGCCTGAGGTAGAAGGCAGGCGACACGGAAATCTACGGCCGCCTCCAGCTCTACCAGGAGTAATGCTGCCGCTGTGCCGTGATGGGTCGGTTGGGGTGATGCAACCAAGGAGTGCGCTTGGCCTTCTTCGCTTGGCTCTCCTCGTGCTCCCGGATTCTAGTCTTCTCCTCCTTGACGACGAGCGTGATGTCTGGAAGCGCGCGCGAAAGGATGTGTCAGCGTGGGTACCTTTTAATTTGACGACTGACCGCCTTCTCTCTCTCTCTTTCTCTCTCGTGGATTTGGGCAAACTTACTTGACGAGCTGTCCCATTTCTGATCGGATCGGCCCCTCGCGCGATACGTCAAGTACCGGTTGTGGAATGGACCCCTGTTCACCCAGGCCTGCTCGATGTACATGTTGGTCGGCTCGTCGATCGTGATCCACTTCCCGTCCTTCGTCTGGAACTTCACAGGCTCGAACTCGTCCTCCCCGGGCTCCTTGCCCGCCCGGCCGAGGCCCATGCCCGCCACGACGGTGGCCTCGTCCCTAGCCAGGTGCAGCTGCAGCCCCAGCTCGCGCGCCCACTTCTTCTTGCTGAACCGCATCTGCACCATCGCCTCCTCGACCGTTTTGCCCGCAACCTGGCGCGCAAGGTGCACGATCTTCTTGGTAGACGTGTGCAGCAGGGGGCCCCGAGAGACGTATCGTCGCTCCGTGCGCGCGATGAGCTCCTCGTGCGTCTCGCGGCCGCGGGGGTCGAGGCCGCGGGCCACCATGCGCGCCACCATCTTGCGCTGCCACCGCACGCGGCTGCGCGGATCTGGGTCCGTAGACCGCGCCATAGCCTCGTAGTTGCGCATGCCGCCGCTGTGCAGCCTCGAGCCGCCAGGAGCGGCAGCTGTGGGGGGTTGTTGTGCCTCCTTGGCGTCCTGGTCGGAGGGTTTGGAGGCCTCGAGCTCCTCAGCAAAGATGGACGTGTTCAGGTTCGCGGACATTAGCTTCTTTTGGAACCTCTCGACGTCGGTCTGGCGCTGCTTCTCGATCTCCTTGGAGAAGGCGAGCTTCTCCTCCTGCTCCGACTTCGCGGGTTTGGACTTGCGGCCCCAGCCAAAGAGGTTACGACGCTGGACGAGCTGCCCTGCTGTAGCAGCAACAGGCCTGGCCGCTACTGTGCTTGCGAGGGAGAGGCATTGCATCGAGTTGCAGAGTGCTGTGGTGGCGGTCGATGGCCGGAGGGAGGCCGAGGCTGCTGTGCATCTTTGTTAGCATTGTTGCTTGGTGCGGCTTAGCTCGACAGTAACATCGTCAATTGAGGACCTACCAGCCCGTAAGGCTCGCCTCGAAGGAAGGTTTAGGCTCATTGTGGCCTCTCTCGTCGAATTGCGGTTGCGAATAGCTGCCTCCAGCAGCTTTACTCGAGCTTACAGACTAAAATTTCCCCTGTTCGTTGTCGTCGGTAAGCGAGACCGTGTTGCTGACATAACCGGCGTTCCTGGCTGGCGGAGCTGCTTGTTCGGAACTGCTCGGAGCACGTGACCCTGACAGCTCCACTTATGCGAATAACATCAGGTCATGTTTTGGAGCTCCCATTTCTTACCATAAAAACGACTTCTCACGAACCGAATCCGCAAATCCGCGAGCAAATCCCACCCAGTCGCCGCGTGCTCGAACAAGCAAAACCGTCACAATGGCCATTAAACCGATCGTCGGCGTATGTACCATCTCTGGACGAGGTCCACGGCCGCAATGGCTCTTCTCCGTGTGGCGGATTGAGGAGGGAGGAGACGGATTGGGTTCGTGAGGGACCGGGTCGGCTAAGAATTGCCATTTGCTCAACAGATACTTCGCCGAAACCTCATCCTCGACATCAGCATCGCGCTGGGTATGTTTTCTCCACGCTCTTTCGAACGGACAAAGAAGTCAAGGCTCTTTTGCTTGGCCGTCGGGCTTTGCCTGGCCACCCACACTATCTTGGTCGTCGAAATCTCGGCTGCTTCCAGATGTGCTAACCTCGGTTCAACCACAACAGGTCTCGGTGTCTCGATGGGTAGCGCCTGGTGGTACGGAATGACCGATCTTCGCGGAACCGCACGCATTACACGAAAGTCCATCGAGAGAGATATGCTGACTTGACATTTCCCCGTTGTCTCTAGGTACGGCTACCACCTGCCCCGTACCCACGCCCGGGACGCCCTCTATAAGAAGCTCGAGGACCAGCGGGCGGCCGCCAGGGCGACCTGATAATGTTCGGTCGTCGGAGAGAGGGTGGAAGGTTCGACGAGGAGAAGTGCCGGATCGGCTGCTTGTAAATACCGTCCGGGATGGGAGAGCCGGAGCGCGGGCACACATAGATTCAAGGGGCCGGATCGGGGCCGGATCGGGTCCGCAGGGGGAGCCATGCATTGTACTACTGTTCAATTACCGATGGACATCTAGATGAGTCAAATTAAGACAAGCGCATCGCATGCATCTGGTTTCTATCTTCCTTTTTGTGAGTTCGCCGAGGGGTTTGCCCTCGAGGTGAGCGCCGCGGGGGTTGAACGCGTTGCTATATACCCACGCCCAACTGTTCCAGTGATCCAATCAAGACAACTGGACCCTTTCTCTGATGACCGCGATCAAATTCGTTCACTTCTGTATGTTCAAGGGTCGCCCGGTCATTGCCTTTCCGTCCCGATTGGGTAGCGTAACACAGATCTCCGAGCGCTATCTAGAGCTCGGCGAGAAGGGGAGTATCGAGAGCAATTGAGATCTCGGGTGTGACGTTTCCAGCTTTTCGTATTGATGATTACTTTATTATGAACCCTCTAATCCCCCTCGTCTCTCTTTCAACTCCTCCGGCTTCGGCCTTACTTTGGCCGGCGCGGTGGCGGCCCGTTCTGCTGGCGCTGTCTCTGTTGCTGTCGCCGCTGTACCAGCAGGGCAGCCTTCAAACCCCTCCCAGGCGGTAGTTTCCACCATAAATTTACCCTTCAAGTCTTGACACCTAATAAACAACGTCGAACAGAGGACGGCACAAAAAACAAAAAGCAAGTCAGACCAATAAGCGAACTTCGGGAATCTTTAAGCCATGAACAAAAGAGGAACCAATTGGACATCAAAGGTATAAAACTTTCAATTCTCACAAATGGGTTTGGCACATACCTCCTGAATAACCTGGGAACAGGCCAGCAATGCACCCGAGAGTCTTCGGTCCGGGGCGACTCGACGGCGCAGTCGTACTGAAGAATCGTCAACAGCTCGCAGTCGTTCAGAAGGTCCACGCGACGACGGCCGCCTGGCAGTTTCCGCCTGCGCCCGTCCGCTCCCGTCTGAACCTTCCGGGGCAGCTCTGCTGCTGACCAGCCGGGGACCGACGAAGCCATCAGGTCAAATCAGGTCGAGGCAGGGGCGCGGTCGACAACACCGGACTGGCTGACGGAATATTTCGGAGGAAGGGCCTAGACTTGTAACGTAACAGGTGGCTCGGCGATTGCAGTGGTTCTGGATTGATGAATTTCAAAATTGATGATGGGGGCAGCTACTGCAGCCTCTACTGCTGTCGGCAATCGGATGTTAGGCGAGATCGAGGAGACTACCCTTGATGAGGTATGTATGAGTTGCTTTCTTTTCTTCAATCGATTGAATATTGGCTGCATTGAAAGAGGGGCAACCCAGTTCGCTCTTGATCTCAAATTACAAAACCAGCAAAGGGCAAATCTCGATGGGGCGATCCAGCACCGATCCAGCAGCTCTGCAGTACCAGAGCTTCAGAACGCGACGCGGGTCACCCTCTCCCTCCCTTATCGGACGAACACGGAAACTGATAAGAATTTCGCTGACACCACCCGCTTAGGTCTTAACATCCCTCCGCGCCTCACTCGCCGAAGCAGCCAAACAACGCAGGACAGGCCTTGGGGGCGTTGCAGGAGTTGCAGGAGTTGCAGGCGATGCCCACGGTGGTGGTACATCAGGATCATCAGCAGCAGGGACGACGGGCGTCGCACCCGCCGCTATCGCTGGTGCAAGCGCTTCGGCAAGCACGAGAAGTGGTTTTATAGGGGCTACATCAAGATGGAATCCTAAGCTCAAGAAGAAGAAGACGTTCCCCATTCCGGCCCTGGATGGACTCGTCGCGCGCCATCTGCGCACGACGCAGTCGCCCGTCCTCTCCGTCTCGGGGAGACACCTGCCCCTGCTCTATCTCCTCGTCGCGACGCTCATCGCGTCACCGCACAGCAAGGCCGTCGCCGTGGTTGACCTCGAGGGCCGCTTCGACGTGACGCGTGTGCTGCAATGTACCCCTTTTCCCGCCAAGGAGCTTTCTGAGGAGGAGGAGGAGGAGGAGTCAGTTGAAAGTGGTGGTGACAGCAACCACCCCACGTCTCGTCCACCTGAAGTACCTAAAGGAGAATCCAAAGCCAAAGCCAACGCCAAACCTAAACCCAGAGTCTTCCCCGCCGACCTGGCCCACATCCACGTGCACCGTCCGGCGCGCAGCTCGTCCTCCCAGGCGGTCATCGTTCGCGACGCCGTCGCAGCGATGGAGCAGCATATGCTGTACGGCAACCACGGCAGCGCCGGGCGCGAGTGGTGGGGCACCATGGTGGTCGGCGTGAGTGGGAGCGGGAGCGGGTTGGCTGCTAGTGGCCCCCCCTCCGCAACAGCAGCTGCCGCCGTCGGACTGGAAAGTACTGCTGGTGGTAGTGTGGAAGTGGACGTCACGGGCGGCTGGAAGGGGTGGTTGCGCGTTGAGCGGGAGGAGGTCGGCGGGTTTGGGCTCGGTGTCAGTGCCGAGGAGGCGCTGAGGGACCGCGAGAGGAGGAATCTGGCTGTTGGGCAGGCTGGTTGGCACGCATTGTCTGTCTGGGGAGGCTTTTCGTTCCGGCAGAGCTGAACTGCCTGTGGTCAGGGACAGGGTTGGTGGCAAATGGCCACATGCATTCTCCATTCTCCCCCAGAGCTGCGGTCCTGGGACAGCTGGGTGGTCAAGTTGACCAGGAGACATGCGAATGCCCTCCACTACACGAATCGCCACAGGGAATAGTTGCAAGCTACGCTTATCAGACCAGGGGGGCGTCTTCATCCGCAAATAGCTCCCCGACGATCAAAACATCACGGCCTGGTAGTTACTCCCGCCATCTCATGACGGATAGAACTTTAAAAAATGCTTTCGGATTCAACAGAGACAGACAGAGACAGACAAGCAGGACGGATAAAATAACCGGCGGACTACCTACCTACCTACGTACTGGCTAAACAACTACTTACTGTTGAGGGATATAGAGGACTATGTGCTTAACTGGGCTTGGGGAGCTTCTTCTGGTCCCTGATTTGCATAGCTGCCATGTCCCACGCGTACGCTATCTTCCTGTCCTCCTCGACCACGGCACGCACGCGGTCTTGCCGAGTATAAGGACTCGGTTCAACGCCACTCGGAGGATCCCCACACCTGATGTAAGTGAGCGGGGAGCGCAGAGGCCCTCTGATGGAGTGCGGAACATCGAAGTTGGGCCTTGGGCCCTCAGACTCGCCGGCGGCGCCTTCTGCTCTAACACCTTCCGCTGCAGGGCCGCGTGCTTCCTCTTCCGCCGCGAAGATGGCATCATCATGGTCACCGTGATCGTCATGCGAAGCACGCCACAAGTCCGGCGCGGCCAGGGGCGGCGACGCTGGACTTGTTAGTGGAGAAATGGGCGATGACGACGGAGTCCAGGTTGAGCCAGGTGTGTGGTACCCTGACAACTGCGACTGCGGCTGTGCCTGCAACGGCCGCGCATCACGTAAACTGTTATTGCTTGCCGGGGAGATCCGAGGCCGTTTCGCCGCCGGCCTCCTGATGTCGAAGGCTTCTGCGAAACCCTCGTCGTCGGCAAAGCTCTCATCGAGCCCATCGCCATCAACGCCATCGTTTTTATCATCAGCAGCCGGGCGTTTTTGACGCGGCGGACGTTCACCCGATGACGACGACGACGACGACGCACCGCCGCCGACGGCGCAGAGCCCATCGTGAGGTGCCGTGTTATCCAGAGCAAGGCCCATCCGTCTGTCCCGTAGTCCGTGACGGTCTGCGAAGATGTTCGCGCCTTGCTCGCCGCACAGTCTCATATTTGGGTCGTAGGGCCGACGAGTCAACCTGGTCACTTCGAAATTGAGATGCCCACCATTGAAGAGCCAGCGCCCTTCAGCCTGGTCGGTGCGATAAAAGTTAAACGGCCAAGGAGCAGCATCATGACCGTGTTCGAATGTGATCATACTCGTGAGCTCGAAACGCTCGGCTATGGCTCTCGCGTAGAGCCAGCTGTGGGTATTCATGTGCAATCTGTGGGCATTTGGATGCAAAACGAGGCTGCTGCGGCAGTCGAAACGCGACAGGGAGGGCAGCATGGGCGCAGTTGCGCCACCACTGCGGGCCAGGTCGGCGAGCATGCCAGGCAAGGAGTGGGGGTTAACGCTTGGGACGAAGCCAGGGGAACCCGCAATTGCCGGCCTGCTTTGGGCTGGCTGTGGTGATGGACTGGTATTTTGCTCCGAGGTGCTGGAGCTACTGCGTGGCCTGTCCGGGCCGCCGTTCTTGTTCTCTTCGTTGTTTGATGACGGCATTGACCTGGCCATGGTTAGTGGTAGACTGCGTTGTGGGAGTTCACAGGGGGAAGCAATCCGCGTTCATATATGTGTCGCGATACGATTCTGTTCGAACGATTGGCGTCGAGGAGACTGACAGTCCTTCCCGTCGAGGGATGCCCAGCTGGCCGACCCTATATACACCTCTTCTCAACAAAGAAGGCACCAACCAGTATTGATCATGAGATGTGTTTTCCAAACCAACCACCCTAGCCAACGTCTAGTCCGTCCATCCATCACCAACATCGAAAGTGAGAGAAATTAGTACCCAACAAAGAGAGACCACACAACCAACCCCACCCCCTATTTTTGCTTGTTCCCAACAGAAAGCAGACATTGGAAACAAAACAAAAAAAGCCGCACGCAAACCAGACAGTCGGTCCAAAAACACCATCTTGTTTTCTTTTTGTTATAATCCAACATCATCATCATCATCATCATATCTCGTGAGCAAGCAGACAAAAAAGAAAAATCCAATCCAGTATGAAAGAAACCAAACCAACATAAACCAGAAGAGCTATCTAACACCCCTCAGTCGCCACCACCACTCCCGCCACCAACGACCTGTCTCGCGCACTTCCTCTCCCCAAACGCCACGTAATACCCCGCCAACTTCTCCAACTTCAGACTCTTCAACCCTTCCACAAAGGCGTTCGCGCTGTCTTCACCACCAGAGGCAGAACGGACGGCCGCATCAATCTCCCGAAGGACGGGCCAAAGCGCAAAGTCTGCGAGCGAGGGCACGTCTTCTCCGGCGATGAACACAGGCCCCGCCCCCTCCCATTCCCCTTCTCCATTCGACTTCTCAGCGACGTACGCGTCAAAGACAGCGAGGTCACTCCTCAGAGACTTGAGTAGGTGGCTACCACTGCTGCCTCCAGCAGTAGGTCTGCGAGCCGCCTCGCCGCCCTCCTCCTCGCTGCCATCAGCAACGGCGGCAAGCAGCGCTCGCCACCTCTCTAACAAGCCCAGCGCCTGTTGGAAGCGCGTGAACTTCCTCGCGAGCTGCGCCGGCGTTTCCGCCGCTGGTGCTGTTGTTTCCTTGTTGTCCGCCTTGCCCGATCCATACACGCTCTCCAGGTAGAGCATGACGGCCAGGTCCCCCTGAACCACGGACTTGGCAGCATCGTTGTCGACGAACTTGACGCTAGCATTAGCGGCCTCCAAGTCCTTCACCTTGCCACCACCAGCCAGCAGCTCCCTCCCGCTCAGCTCAGGCCCCATACTGCCCCTCGCATACCCCACCCCATACTCCGCCAGCATGAGCCCGATCCGCATATTGGCCACGGGGTCGGCACCGGTAAAGAACCTCGGCGCATTGCTCATATGCAGCACGTCGAAGCCCTTCCCGTAGGCCGCCTCCCAGTCGAACACGGAGGAATGGTTCTCCGTGCCGAACCCCTTCAGCATCGTGACCGCCTGCTCGCTCTGGCCGTTGACCACGGGACGGGCGCCCTCGCGCGTCTTAGACGTGGCGCCCTGGCCCCAGATGAGGCTGGAGTCGGCGGACAGGAACGTGCCGATCTGTCGGAAGGTCAGGCTGATGCGCCCGCCGTCGAAGGCTAGCTCGGGCGCGGACTTGTCGCGCGCCAGGCGCCTGTCTTGCCGGATGGCGTGCAGCCAGCGCGCGTTGGTGGCGAGGCCCATGCGGCAGAGGGAGTTGTGCGGAAGTCGGGCGCGGATGATGGAGCGGCGGAGTCCTGCTGCTCCTGCTTCTCCTTTTGAGACCGCATCCGCTGCTGCTGCTGCAGTGTTGTCGTCGTCCTTCCCCTTCTCGTCTGAAGAAGTTGGGGAGGCAGAGGCATTCATCGTCTTCTTCAAAGAGGGGTCCCTATCCCTCCTCTTCGTGCGGAAGACCATGGTTCGCTCGGCGCCCAGACTGACGTTCGCGATGAAAGAGCCCCGGACGATGTCCAGCGTCTTGTCGCTGTGCTCGGAGATATAGTCGTTGCCGCTCCGGTAGAACTGGATCAGAACATGGTTGAGCCCGTGGCCGAGCAGCTTCTCGACCTCGGCCTTGATCTCTAGCACCGTGGGAGAAAAGGGGGCTAGGGGCGGAGACTCGTCGGCTGGGTGGCGGTACACGGGCATGTTCCCCTCGGAGTCGACCTCGCCCTGGACGCAGACGAGGCGTGGGACCTCGCCGCCCTGGTGCGACATGCGCTGCCAGCGGACCTCGTCGCGGAGGCGAGAGAAGATGCCGGCTTCGAGGGAAGGGGGCAGCACATTGTGGAAGATAGTGGTGTCGCCTTCGCAGAGCGGCTCCGAGGGGGTGGGCCCCGAGGAGGTGGTGTTGTTGCTGGGGCTGTTGCTGCCCTCGCTCTTCTTCATTTTGGCGACGGGGATGTCGGAGTCGTCTGAGGGGGAAGACATGTTGGAGGAGGAATCTTCTGAATCGCTTGAGGGTGCGCCTTGTTCTTCTTCTGTCTTTTGGGATGAGGGCTGCGTCTTTTCATGTCTCTGTTGTTGTTGAGACTTATAGGAGCTGTTGTCCTGATGAGGAGCTTTTATATCCTGAAATTGGATTTTATTCCTCAATTAGCTTCCATCATCTGGACCCAAAAGAAAAAAGAAGGAAACATTTTCATCATCACGTTGTTCGTGTGCATGAATGTGTCGAGCCAATTGAATAGGCTCCAGTAGGGTAGGCAGTCATACCTTTTTCGTGATGGGCTGGGGTTTTGGCGTGTCTGGCGTGTCGTTGGCGCCCTTCGCCTTGGCTTGGCTGCTTCGATCGCCTTCTTTCACCTTCGCAGCCGCAGAGCGATCTGGCGACTTTTGTTTTTGTGACTCACCAGCCGCGCCATCTTCTCTTGCATCACCACCATCATCCTCTTCTGCCTTGTTGGACGCAGAATTGCTAGTGGTGGATGCCGATTTCTTCCCCGTTTTAGGCTTGTTTCCAACGGTGGTTGTTCCAGAACCTACTATTACCATGGGCTGAACCGACTGCTGCTCGTCCGACTGCGGCTGAGAAAGGTCGGGCTTGGCAGCTGTTGAAGAAGAATTGTCGTTTAGTGTCAATTCCTCCAAAGCCTTTGGTAGGCTGCTGGAATCAGGTGGCGGCCTCTCGCGCCCGGGGCCACTCGTATCACGTACGAATTTGTCCTTGGGGCTTTCCCGGGGGCTGCTCCTTGGGCTGCTGTTGGCCCTGATGGGGCCGACGCCCCCGCTGCCGCTGCCGCCGACTGCGACAGACCTCGAAGTCGATGGGGAGGCCGAAGGAGATCTAGATGGCGAGGTAGATGACTGTTGCTGCTTCTCCCGCCCTGCTGTCCGCGTCGCTGGCCGACTGAATACCCGGGGAGGCATGCTCGGGGAGGCACGGGTCTGGGCCTGCGGCTGCGTTGTTGGCGGCCGGGAGGCCAGATTGGAGATCAGTTCTTGGGCGTGGATGGTCTCGCAGCCCGTCAACTGCACGAGATGTCGGATAGCATTGCCGTGTCGGACAGAGTTACGGTAGCCGCAGCAGTCGTCGATGAGCGTGAGCGCGAAGCCGTGACGGGCGGCGTCTAGGGCGGTGGCGTGGATGCTGATGTTGGTCAAGGCGCCGCATAGGTACAACTCGGTCGCGAACCGCCCTCGGAGGACCTGGAGCAGCTTGCCGGACTGGAATGCTGAGTAGTCCGTCTTGGTCATGACCGAGTCTCGGGCCGAGTCGAGGGATGCCGAAATCTCGGGAGCCAGGGCGCTACCTGGTGTACCGGCGCGAACGCACTCTGGCTTCGGGTTCCGGCTCGCCTGTTCTTCCTGGCCGTCACTGTCTGGCGTGCCTTCTCCTGCTAGGCTGAGGAACGCCTCATCGTCGTCCTCAGGGCGGCTTCCCACCCTGCGTCCTCCGATGGCTGCGGTGGACCTCCGCATGTAGTTGGTCACCGTGATGTTAGAGACCATGACCTGATCGGCCTCCACCGGTCGATGGCTCTCGAACTCGCTCCGCACCCAAAACACGTCCCCATCTCCAGACTGACGGAACGCGTTGGCGACATCTATAGTCCTCTGGACGAAACCGGCTGGGTTGGTCACCGGAAGCGACCCGTCGGCGGACAAGAAGTCTGCCTGAGCGTCGATGACCAACAGAGCCTTCCGCGTCCGCAGAGAAGGCAGGACGCTGGGGTCAAACGGGAACATTGCGTTGTGTGCTGGTGGAGGAGGATATGCTATATGCTGATAGGGGCTGTGGCGGTGGTGGCGGTGGTGTAATAACGAGGAGTGACGTTGCGTCGTTCAACCGGCAGCATCCCGAAGCAAACTTGCCAGCAATCTCTTGTTCTTCTTTGGTGTATCTTTCCCGGGGAATGTTCGGTCTTTGAGGCCCGCGACGTTTGGAGTATGACAAGGCAGCTCTAGAAACGGGCGAGAGAAGGAAAAAGGGGCCAATATACGGAAGCACTGTACGGATATAGTCTTAAGAAAGAAGAAGTGTAGATATAAACGACGACCGGGGAAGAGGAGTCAGAAGAGATTGGAGAGGGGAAATGCGGCCACGTGCCTCCAGATTAGGTAGGTGTAGGTGCACGAGTCGGTGAATGATGATCGAGAGTAACAGGAGGACGGCAGAGGAGAAGTAGTAGCAGAATGACCGAAATATATTAAAAATATGTATGTAATGGCGGGCAGGCGAGGTACGAGGGACGAGAGACGGAGGAACGAGGGGGGCGGGTTGAGGTCAAAGTCAACGGCCGTTCTGATGTGGCACTACATCTCGATAGTGGGGGTTCGTCCTGTCCGAAAGCTTCTTTCGTTGGCCCTGGCCTGGCCTTGTCCTACCAGACACTACCAGACACGACTTGACGAGGCCTGGGGATCCCGGAGATGCCACGAAACCCCCTCGGTTGATCCCACCGCTGATCTTGCTCACTGGACCTGATCAGGGCTCAGATCAGGGCTTCAGATTGCAAGAGGAGGGAGGACGTGATGTGCGCTGTTGGGTTGTGTGCCCTGTCGAATGTCTGGTTGACAGTGGTCGGCAAATATTTGCTCCTCTTATTCCCTGCTGTGCGTATTATGTGCCGCTCCTTATTTGTAAGGCGGGCAAATACGAGAGGGCATGAAGGCTGAAGTGTTCATGGTCGAGAGGATGGAGGATCTTATTATTGTCGATCGCACCCCCTTTTCGTGGGGTTTCTGGTCAGGGTAAAAGTGAGGCCGACGGCTTGGCAACTGAGCAGGTGGCCATAGGTGGGTTTTTGAATATCTCTATAGTATTCGATTCCGTTGGCAAAAGACGAGTGATAACATTGGTAGTTTCGTTCGTTCCACCGACGAACAGAGTTTGGGCACTGCCCGTGCTGACAGAACTGGACACCAAGGCGATCCCTAGAGTGGGAAAGAAAGATCGATGGCGCTAAGGACAAAAAGCAACCGGAGCGAACCCGAAACAGGGCGCCACGGCCCCTAAAGACGACGGATATTTGCGTCAAATGTGGGGGGGAAACCTGGCTTCCTACATAGGCTGGGGGGAGGACGGAGAGGCCCGACCTGCTCTGGGGCTCTGGCAGGTCAGATGGCGGAAGAAAGAGGATAGGCTGGCAACTTGTTGATGCCGATAGGGGGGGTGGCTGTCGACAAGGTGCTGACACACTGGACACACCCGAGCGTGGGTACGTGCAATTTTGACCCGTGGGTGTAAATGTGTTTAGCGTTAGCGTGAGCGGCAGTGGATGCCGCCGGGAGGAAGATCCGGAGGGGCCGCGATTTGGAGGAAACATCGATGAGGGAACTTTCTGGCAAGTCTGAGCTCAGTGCATAAGTACCGTAGGTAGCTCACACAAATGAAACTAGAGAATGACAAGTCAGCTCGTCAGGTTTCTGCAACCAGCATCTGGTTCTTGTTGAGAACGAGGTGCCTCGCATCTGTTTCTTGTTGAGGGGTTGAAGAACTTACGGTCGGGATTCTTCACACCTTCTTTCCATCCCTTCTGCCCAGACTTCTATCCCGTGCCACTCCTGGTTCTTTTGACAGCCCTAAAACCGAGCACGAACGAATAAAATGTCCACGATTAGGGAGGGATCGTTCTGGGCTTCACGACATGCTGCATGCGCGGCCGGTGCAACCCACCACCCCTGTGGCGCACAAACTACAGTCTACAGGCCTGTCCTCCTATTATAGTGTCGTGGTCAAAAACCCCTCATCCCCTCCATTCACACCAGGACTGCTAGCTCCCCTCTAACGGCTGATGAGCAGCAGAGTATCAAACGGGAACCCTGATCAGCACTCCTATGCCAGTCGGCGACGACGTATACCGGATTAATGATCTTATATGCGATGATCACCTTGAGCTGGGACCTATGCCTGCGATCATATTATGCTAGTTACCGCTGGTGACCGTCGATGGGAATTTCAAAGTAGCGAATCTAGACCTCCACCGCTCCGCGGGCGCTAGCAATGAGACCGAGAGTTGAAGTTGCACAGACCGGTGGCCCCTCTTTCGCTGCTGTGTTGTAACTTCTGCTGTTCGGCCAAATACCCATATGTACATTCAACACCCAAGAAAGATCTGCAGGAAAAGACGAGGTGAGGCAAGGAGATGCTCATGCAGAGCCTAGTTTCGTACCATGCAGGGCGGACGCTGACATGAGAAGCAAGAAAGCTCGAATTCTCTGGTCAGGTGGTATTGTAAGGTAAGGGAGAGAGACCTAGTCCACCCCCCCATTCTGCGCTGTTTTCCCCTCTTTTTTTCTCTCCTTTATTTTCCCTCATAATATTCTTCTCAAGCGGCACGAGACGGACCATACCGGACAGAAGAGTCACTCGACCAGGCGACATCACCGACGATCGCGCTGGGCCACATCGTTGCATATGGCCAACCCGCTTCCCATGGACACGGCGAGGGAATCTCTCATGATGCTTGTCCGACGACCCCGACTCCGTCGAAATCCGGTAGTGCATGGTGGTGATAGGATTCTTAGGGTCACAGAAACCCCCCTCGTGTGCCCTACCCTCCCCTTTCCTTTCCTCTCCTCTCCTTCCTTATCACCCCTCTGTACTGTGTATATACGCTTCGACAGGAAACGTAGAGTCGAAAACATATTGCCGAACGCCGAGCGCATGCAAGTCATCACAAGTTAGGTAGGGAAGATGATTTCCGCGTCTCTGCGATATGCGCTTCGTTCACTCATCACTCCTCGCCGCAGCAGCAGCCGCAGCCTCCTCACGCTCATCATCGTTGCGGTATGCAGGATTTGAGTCCCTGCTCATGTAGGTGTATGCAGCATAGAGAAAGCGGAAGAGGAGGAAGTCCGCGCCCCTTCTTCCTATTTCCTTCTCTCGAAACAAAATGTGGCCGACCAGTTTGTCTGTACCACAACAGGTTTCTATTCTAGGTTTTCGGAGCAAACAGACCAGACAAGACACGATGCTCCTCGTCCTCGTCCTCTTCCTCCCGCTCCAAAATACTCCGGCCAATAGTAGTGGCACTATATACGACATCGGGCAAGCACCTCTCAGAAACCCCCTTTCATATATAAACTCGCGGATCCCCCTGTGTCCTATCCCGTGAAGGATTCACCTCCGGGCTACACTGCATGATAGAAAACTGCCTGATTTATGTAATGAGGGAGACATTTCTCCGTTTCTTGGCCAGCTTGCCGGTAGGCATGGTGAGGCATGAAGGCACCGAGGAAGGAGGGAAAAACAAAAATGCCCTAGGAGATAAAAGAAGGGGGGAGTATGAAATAAAATGTCCGGGTTAGCGCCCTAAAACAAACACGCGTCTCTAAAATGCTTTTTTTTTCTTTCCTGTGCCGCGAAACATCACGCCAGGTGACGAGCCATGCCGAACCAATCCCGTGCTAGGCACATGACAGGGGAGGCTTTAATAGAGCGGGCGCCAAAAAGTCGGAAACGGCTCCCGCTCAAGCCGTGCGTGCGCTCTCACACTACGACGGCCTTCGAGTTGAGAGTGGGAGTGGTGCAGATGGGTGACGGTGACAAAAGGTCTGGAAGTGATAGAGAGGGAATCCCTCTCGTCCCTTGCGAGTTGCAACCACCACCAGCGCGCCGCCGTGTGGTAGCATGGCGGGCTGGTCTCGATGACCGACCGTCGGGACTCTGAGATATCATCCTGAGTAAGACGGCAGGTAGGGTCGATGCTACGGCATCTGACTCTGCCTCGCGTGCGTCACGTTAGGAATAGGCTGAATTGCGTCGCTTTTCTCGTTGGCTCTGTGGGCATGGATGGAGAATGAGACGACGATGCGAGGAACCATGGTAGGTATTGACAGGCATGGCCTTCCCCAAACACGATGTCGCAAACATGGAACGAGCATTCCGTACAGCAAGCGAGCAGGAAGGACGGCTCAGTTGGGCGCTACCCGTGCCGCGCCTCCGAGCTGCTCGGCGAGACCTCGGAGCTCCTTCACGACGTCCGCGAACGCGGGCCGCTCCGCGACAACCGGGCCGGAACATCTACGATGGATGGTCTGGAGAGGCTCCACCACCTTGGAGTCTGAAGGAGAGCTACTACTTTCACGGCGGCTCACCAACCCCAGGACGTCCTCGACGAGATGCGAGAAGGCGAGGATCTCCAGCTTCTCCAGCAGGGGGAACCTCCCATCGCCGTATATCGTCGCGGCACCCATATCGCCCAGCAGGGCGTGCCCGTCCTCCGCGGCTAGGATGTTGTGCGCATACAAGTCCCCATGCGCGATGGAGCTCGAGTGCAGGTGGCGCGCCGCAGATGCGATCCCCTCAAGGATGCTGACGGCCGTGGAGGCGGACAGCACGGCGTCCGCGTCGTAGTGGTCCCTCGTGCAAGACTGCAGCGTCGGCGGCCGGCCCAGCGTGCCGTAGTGCGGCGGGATCAGCTGCATGACGAGCCCGCCCTGGAACTCGCTGCTCAGCCGCTGCGCGTCCGGGTGGTCGTGGATCTTGCCCAGGACGTCGATGAGGTTCCCGTGCGAGCCCGCAGACATGCACGCCGTCATCTCGTCGTGCGGCGTGCCGTCGCTGGTGAGCGCGCCGCGGAAGAGCTTGACGGCCACCTCCTCCTCGACGCCGCCGGACCGCCGCCGCACGCCCTTGGAGATGACGCCCGACGCGCCCTCGCCCAGCACGTGGTGGATGTCGATGTCCGACCAGTGCACCACCGGCAGGCTGAGCGAGTTGCGCCGGGCGCGCCGCGCCGTCTTCTGCGTGCCCGCGCAGGGGTTTCCCGCGAACGACAGGAATGCCAGCTCCGGCAGGCTGAATAGCCAGTCCGGCAGGCTTTCGATGCGGTTGGCGGAGAGCCGGAGCAGGGCTAGCCTCTGGCACGAGGCCATCTCATCGGGGAGCGTCCGGAGGCGGTTCCCCGCCAGCATGCACTTCTGCAGGCGCCCGCACCGGCCGATGCTCGTCGGGAGCGTCTCGATGGCGTTGTTGGTCAGGATCAGCCAGCGCAGCTGGGGAGGGAGGGCGTCCTCCGGGATGGAGGTCATCCCGTTACCCCGGAAGGCGACCATCTCCAGCTGGGCGCATCTGGAGAGCGCCGCGGGGAAGATGGCGAACCTGCAGTTCGAGAAGAAGGCGATCTTCAGGTTTGGCAGCCTGTCCCCGAAGTCGGCGGGCAGGCTGCTGAGGCCTGTTCCTGAGAGGTCGAGGTGCTCTAGCGTGGGGGCGAGATCGTAGATCTGCTGGGACGGGAAGGAGTCCAGGGGGCAGGTGAGCTTGAGCTTGGATAAGCCATCATTTTTATAACCCCCCGAGAGGAGAGTGTCATGATTGTGTATCATGGTGGAATTGTTTGGTTAAGGGGCAGCATCAGTGTAGTGCGGCAAGGGGGTTTCTCGAGGCACTTTCCGGAGGAATCAGTCACCAGGATGGATAAAAATGAATGGAACAGACGTCAATTCTTCGGCGAGGCTAGTTTAAGGGGGAGATTGACTATCACCACAGGGCTGTCTGCACTTTGCATCGCCCGGTTTACCGCCATTCTGCATGATTCAGCCATCTCGTTAGCAGGAAAGATAAGCCAGCCAACCATCTTCCCCACGTGGCGTTCAACACGGCACCGTCGGTCAGCATTGATCATTATGCTTTTGGAACAAAGGCCGAATAGTATCAGCTAAAAAATTCCTTTCTTTACTTGATTTTTTTGCTCGTATGTGGCGCCCAACGGTTGTGACGGGGGAGAGGACGGAGGTCACTTGCCCATCCAGCTCACGTTGTAACATTGATAGTGAGGCTCCATTGTGATGCTCACAATGCTAGCTGTAAATGGGAGTGGGGATGTGGGAAAAGCTGGATGTGACGCACGGACCCTGCCCGATTGGACCGCCTTCTCTCCTACAAGGAACGCCTGTCACGGTGCTTCATGATGAGCCACGTCGCGGAAAAGTCACCGAAATATTGCTTTCTCTACCCGCCCTAACGTGGCGCGACCTTTCCCGCTGCGAAGAGAGGCCGGTATTTTTCCGAGTCCTTCCGCTACGATGACTTCGAGGCCACCGAAGCGACGCTCGCTCGATGATGACGACGACGCGCTCCCTTTGGCGAAGCGGCAAAGAAATGGCCCGTCGTCGCCCGAAGCTGGCCGCAAACCCGTCACCGCCGCCGCCGCCGTATCCGAACCCACTACGCTGCCGACGAGCACGGAGGAGCTGATGCGCGACAGCCTCCGTCGCAGCATAGCGCTGACGCTGGATCATGTCGGCTTCGACTCGTCGTCGGGGCCTGCCCTCGAGCGCCTGACGGAGATGACGGAAGAATGCAAGTCGCAACCAGTTCACGCCATGGAGTTGCTGCACCCTTTTTCGAGTCCTTCTGCTGACTGGCCTTTCTCTGATTAGACCTCTTTTCGCTCATCGCGGACGTCAAGTTCTTCGCCATGGATTCAAGGCGAACATTACCAATACCAACAGATTACGACCACAGCCTGAAGCGATTCAACCTCGGCACCTCGCTACTAAGGCCCCACGTCAAGACGCCCATCCGCAAGTCGAAACTTATCCCAAAATTCGTCGCGCCTGCGATCACCTCCGAAGAAGAAGGCGCACTACGAGAACTACCGCTGCTCGGCGAAGAGCTCAGCGGCCGCCCCGAAAAGGAATCCAAGAGCTACATCCCGAGCTCCTTCCCGGACTTCCCCAGCATACACACCTACAAAGCCACCCCTCAGGACCTCGACGAGGTTACCATCCACGGCACGGGGCTGAAGTGGAGCGACGGCACGCCCATCCTGACGAACGACGCCGCGGCCGAAGACCATTGGAAGGCAGGGCCGCGCGGCGACCCGCGCAAGATGCGCGAGGCGTCGTCGCGCGAGTCCAAGCAGGCCGAGGAGGCGCTCCGGGGCGTGGTGCGTGCCAGCAAGATCAACCAGCTGAAGGAGGCGCGAGTGGCTGCGCAGAGGAACGACTACAGTCGCCAGCGGTATGACCTGTGGGATGGGCTCATGCGCGGGTTGATAGAGGAGTCGCTGGGGCCGGCGGCCGGCGCTGCTTCTGGTGCTGCTGCTGCTGCTGCCGCTGCTGCTACTGCTGCTGCTACTACGACTGGCGCAGCCGCAGGAGGCGGTGCCGGTACCGGCCGGGCAGAGTCAGGGGAACTAGAGGAAGGGAATGGTAATAGGAGGAGGATCGAAATCGCCGATCACAGCATGATCGTGAATGCGCAGAAGATTTACCACCGCCAAGAGGTTCATCGGACGGGCAAACGGACCGCTGCTGGGGTCTCTAGTGGAGGTGCTACGCCGGCGAAGCCGAAGTCTGGGAGGTGATTTGAGGGGGGACAGCATAGGCCGCCTCGTTGATATGCGGTGGATTGGATAGCTGCCTGCATGGGCAGTAGCGTGGATAGAGGCTGACCGGTGGTGCTGGATGCTACGGCTTTGGAGGACATCTTCGACTGATGATTTGCTTCAGCGACAGCATCGGTGGCTTGCTCACTTTCTTACCTTATAGCATCGGCGTGGCGTTATGGGCGGGGGTTTGCTTTTCAGATTGTCGGGCTTCCACTTAGCCATCCCGATGCTTTTGCATCTAGAGATACCCCAGCATAATTCAAGGATATATGTATCACAGTTGTTTCCTCCAAAGTTTACCTACCCTGTGGCCTAGCCCGGCCTAGAAACGAAGTGAGAGTGAATGTTGAGCGAGTTTGAAATGGCAGCTGACGGCCGTCTGCCAGCGAACGATCCACTCTGTCCAAGAGCTCTCATGTCTGTGCTCTCTGATTGGCTGGCACCCCACCTCCGCCTTTTGAGACCCTAACACCGAAAACGCACAACTTTTTTCTCAGCTACTGGAAATTTCAACGACGCCCGCCGAGAAGCTGCAGACTGAGCCTTTCCTGCGCGCGTCAATTCCCACCTCCCGTCCGTTCCAAAGCTTCATTGACCCCTCGCCGATTTCTGTACTGCATAGTCCCAGTGATCTTGCGACAATGGCGGAGCAGCTTATCCTGAAGGGCACCCTCGAGGGCCACGTACGTGTTCCACCTTGACCTGTTCCTCCCATGCGACGACGACAATGACGACGATGACGAGGACGACGATGACGACCCTTCGAGGGCACTTTGTTTGCCTGCCGTCCCGTTGGTCGCTCGCATCGCGGAACATTGCAACGCAGGCGCGGACTCCAAGCTGACCATGGAACATTTTTCTTCTTGCAGAACGGCTGGGTTACCAGCTTGGCCACGTCGATGGAGAAGTACGAGGACCGCCAGCATCTCCTCCACCAGTGACCGGGCTGCAGATGGGAACTAACGATATATCTTGATCTTTTTCATAGCCCGAACATGCTTCTGTCCGGTAGCCGAGACAAGACCCTGATCATCTGGAACCTGACCCGCGACGAGACCTCATACGGCTACCCCAAGCGGTCACTCCACGGCCACTCGCACATCGTATCGGACTGTGTACGTTGAACATCGAATAGGGGGAACGAGCACTGGGACGGTGGAAGGATTTGGACTGACGGGAAGGCTTTCGAAACGACGTTTAGGTCATCTCATCGGACGGCGCCTACGCTCTGTCCGCGTCCTGGGACAAGACCCTGCGCCTGTGGGAGCTCGCGACCGGCACCACCACACGGCGCTTCGTTGGGCACACCAACGATGTGCTTTCGGTCTCCTTCTCCGCCGACAACCGCCAGATCGTCTCGGGCTCGCGCGATCGGTCAATCAAGCTGTGGAACACCCTGGGTGACTGCAAGTTCACCATCACCGACAAGGGTCACTCCGAGTGGGTGTCCTGTGTCCGCTTCTCTCCCAACCCCCAGAACCCGGTCATCGTGTCCTCGGGTTGGGACAAGCTGGTGAAGGTACGTTTGGAAAACCCCTCGTTCTCCTCTCCCTCACCCAGGATAGATGGACGGAAGGACTTCTCCTTCCCTCTTCTCAACTGTCCTCCATCATCTCCACGTTCAAATGATGCTATGCAATATCTCGAAGTATTTGCTACTTTAGAGCCTGCGTTGGCAGGCAATGAAACCATTCTTTATTCACCATTGCACTGATGACCCTTTTTTGTCACTCGTTTCAATCTTTTCCCTCGCGGACTGCGATTTGTGCGAGGATCTGACTAGCTGACCATCTGAACTACAACACACCCGTCATTCAGGTCTGGGAGCTGTCCTCGTGCAAGCTGCAAACCGACCACATCGGCCACACCGGCTACATCAACACTGTGACCATCTCGCCCGATGGCTCCCTGTGCGCCTCCGGCGGCAAGGACGGCACTACCATGCTGTGGGACCTTAACGAGTCCAAGCACCTGTACTCGCTAAACGCCAACGACGAGATCCACGCCCTTGTCTTCTCCCCCAACCGCTACTGGCTGTGCGCCGCCACCGCCTCGAACATCATCATCTTCGACCTCGAGAAGAAGAGCAAGGTCGACGAGCTCAAGCCCGAGTTCGCCGTCGTCGGCAAGAAGAGCCGCGAGCCCGAGTGCGTCTCGCTCGCCTGGTCCGCCGATGGCCAGACCCTGTTCGCTGGCTACACCGATAACATCATCCGTGCCTGGGGTGTCATGTCGAGGGCGTAGGGCGCCCCTGCTTGATTGACCTGGACGTTGGAGGGGTTGTGACCTGGCCTTGCGGTATGACCAATAGCATGATTATTTTTTTTTTCACCGTTCTACCTTTTTTTTTCTTTGACGAGTGAGTGAGCGTCTTGGGGGGAATGGGGAGGAAAGGGTAGGTGCGGCTACTACTACACTTAAACCGACCAAACGAATGTGTTTTCTGGAGGGAGGTGGAGGAAAAAAGGAGAGGAAGATTTACCCTAGGTATTTTTTTTCCCTCCCTCACTCCAGAAGGACGGGAATTCCATGGTGGCGGGCGTCAAGGAAATGCTTGTGTCTCGTTTCGGAAATGTTTTTTTGCACTCATCATGGACGCACAAAGAGGAGCACCCAAAAAGATCTTTTCTTCGTCATTGCTGCAGGCGGTCGTGATGTCGGTTCTCTTTTCTGCTATCCTTTGAAGGCGATGATCCTATGCTCCGGTCCGTTTCTTTTCTTGCTCTCTTATCTCTTCTCTCTTACTGCTATCCTTCCTCGATGATCTAGAGCACGGAGGGCGTGTGTGTGGGAGGGGAAACCTGGCCCTTTTCCACTCCATGGTTCCCATCCCCACCGACCGAATCTTGTGATGATGCATGGAAACCGGATCGCCGTCTTCTGACAAACCAAACAGAGGCCCTGCAGCATGCTTCTATCTGCAGACGGACCTTACTGGGCGAATCCTAGATCGATTTTCTAGTCTTCATGATGGGCTCTCTGACGCTTCGACCTGTTTTCTTCTGTGGTTGGAGGCGATTGTTTTATGCCCCTTACATTTGCACTTCTCAGTCGTTGTAGGTGGTGGGCTGGTGGTGCTCATGCCGTTCGAGACTTCTGACGGTCCCTCTGTTAATGTGCACACTCTCCAAGGCTTGGCTTCCCCCCAACTCGCCAGGAAGACATGCGATCGGTGTCCCGTTTTGGCGAGCGTTGGAGGGAACCTGTAGAGGTGAGGTAGCTGTGTGTGTGTGTGTGTGTGTGAATGCTCAAGTCTCTAGCATCTGACGCGGCGGTCTGGAAGGAAGGTTGGGTGGCAAGAAAAATATAATCTGAATTCATTCTATGTGGAGAACCGCGATTTAACGCAGCGTGCTCGAAAGTCTAGATGGTCTGTCTATCTCTTGAGGCTCTAGTGATAGCCGTAGCTTCTAGTCATCATCACAGGTACCCATCATATACTATCATCGTACTTGTATGTACGTAGGGAGGTGCTAGGCAGTCAGCCCATCACAACAGCCGTCGCGACTAGTTCGGCGCGCCGTGGTTGAACGCTCCGTCCTCGTCAGGCAGGCCGTCCCCAAGCACGACCTCGTCCGTCCAGCTTGTGCCCATCCCACCACCGCTGGCTTTCGTCTCCTCCCGCTGCACGAGCACAAACGGTATCTCGCCCGCTTCGTCCTCCGGGGACCGCTCCGCGTAGTCGAAGATGCGGTAGTCGGCGTTCATGTAGTAGCAACCCGTCACGGAGGTGCGCATGAACCCGGAGTGCGACACCACGGCGATGACCTTCTCGGGCCTGGCGTGCAGCTCGCGGAGGCAGGCCTGCGCCCGGCCGAGGAGGGCTTTGCGGGTGTAGAAGTAGTGCGCGCCAGCAGGGGAGGTCTTGTCGGGGAAGACGGGGTCGACTTGCGAAAAGTCGACGGAGGGGAAGTCGGGTGCTATGCTGGCGAGGGGTGAGCCGGTGTCACATGGCTTGGCGGAGTTCTCTGTTTGTGTGTGGTTGTGATTGTGAGTGGTCGGGCGGTGATTGGGTCGTTAGTCTGCTGTGTCATGGAAGCTCGTTGGATGGGATTCTCTCTAGAAACAAATGTCCTAGCCAACCGGCGAGCTCGATAAAACCTTCCTTGCTCTCAGCTGTGTGGATGGAGTGAAGCGGGGTGATGTTGCTTTCCTCACTCAGTCGTGATCGGTCTCTTACCTTGCCAGCCAGCATGAGCCACTATGGGTACTTTCTTGCCATTGATCAAGAAGTCGAGGCTCAGTAACGCTGTCTCCAGACATCTCCTCATGGGGCTGACGATGATGAGATCCACGTCTAGGTTGCTAGGGAGAGTCTTCTCCAGGCGCTCAGCCAGTTTCTGGCATTGACTCCGGCCTAGAGCGGTGAGCTCTGGGTCAGGGAGGAAGTAGTCCTGTGTAGAACGGATAATGGTGTTAGTGTACCGATGAATGCCTAGAGGTACTTACTTACCTGGGTAGGTACCTAGATAGGCACCTAGATACCTCCCCAGAACGGACCGAAAGAAAGAAGAAGAAAAAAAATAGGTGCACTTATTCGTTTCATTGTGCAACGCTTGCGCGTGGCGGATGAGGACCAATGTGGGCGGCATATCGAGACCCTTTCACTTTGGGTGAACCGGCGCAGAAATTGGAGGAAGAAAGGTACGGTTAGCACGAGAGAGCGCCGACTGCCTGCTGAGTATATATAGGTAGTAGGTACCTATCTATAGAGAGTTACGCCCAACTAGACCGGTCTTGGGAAGGCGAGGACGCCCTGCTGCTGTGAGTCAGGAGAGCGACGTCGTGAGGCGGTGGTGAACATATGTTTTTCGCACTGTCCACATGGGCTATTAATCGCTGTATTTCACAGTGAACAAATTGTGTTAGCACGGTACGGTGTACGGTAGACTGGTCAGACTGTGTGTGGGCCTGGCTAGGTACGTGATGAACCAACAATCAACAGCACGGGATGCAAAATCACAACGGTGCGGTTCTATCCGACGATTGAAGCTCAGGCGCACTCAATTAAACGCTCACTATGACAAGTGTGGACGAGCTTTTCAAGGCAAGTTCTAGAGCGACACGAACCCCTCGTTAAGCATCTTGTAGCGCGCATCCTAACCGAGTTCGTTCCGTTGCAGGGTCTTCCAAGCAAACGGAAGCTTGACCCGGTTCGCGATCCAAGTGAGAAGCAACCCAGCCCACCTTTGCCCTGCTGCACCAGCAAAGCTCGCTCGCCTGCTTTCTTGTATGCCGCAGACTTCTCGCAGCTGACGACCGCTATTATCCCCTGTTGCAGACGAGATATACAAGTCCGCGAAGCTCGGCAACAGTGATCGTAGCCGACATGCCCGTGTAGAAGAGGAGGACGACGTGGAGGCCGGGCCGGCACCTCCCCCAGACGACGATGACGGCGACTACGGGCCCGCGGCCCCGCCCGAGGACGACGAAGGCGACGACGAGGAGGGCCGCTTCTTCGGCGGCGGAATCACGCGACAGGAGGCGGAAGTTCTCGACTACGTCGACGGCGAAGACGCCGCTGGCCGAGACGCCGTGGCAGACGACAAAATGGACGCTGCGTGGCTGCGGCGGACCGCACTGGCCTTCGAGAAGAAGATCAACCGCAACGCAGAGCTGCGCGCCCGACACGCCGACGAACCAGCCCGCTTCATCGACAGCGAGGCCGACCTCGACGCCGCCATCCGGGGACTGTCCATCCTGGGCGAGCACCCGTCTCTATACCCGGAGTTTGCGCGCCTGGACTGCGCCGCCAGCCTGGCCTCGCTGCTCGCGCACGAGAACACAGACATCGCCCTCGCCGCCGTGCAGATCATCGCTGAGCTGACGGGCGAGGACGTCGCCGCCTCCGAGGCGGAGTGGGCCGCGCTGGTCGACGCCCTGCTCGAGGCCGACCTGCTCTCGCTCCTGGTGTCCAACCTCTCCCGGCTAGACGAGGACGCTGAGGACGACGACGACGTCGACCGCGAGGGCGTCTACCACATCCTCGAGGTGGTCGAGAACCTCTGCAGCCGCCCCTCGGCCGCCGAGGCCGCGGGCCACGACGGCGCACTGCTGCGCTGGCTGCTCGACCGCATCCGCAAGCAGGAGAAGAAGGGCGACGTGTCGCAGAACAAGCAGTACGCCGCCGAGATCCTCGCCCTGCTGGGCATGGTGTCTCCCGCGAACCGCACACGGCTCGCCCAGTTCAAAGTTAAGGACAAGGGGAGGGACAAGAACGCCCCGGGCACGGACGTCGTCGAGGCCATCCTGCAGCTCGTGGCGCCGTACCGCGCGCGCGACCCGGCGTCGGGGGGCGGGTACGAGGAGGAGTACGTGGAGAACCTGTTCGAGGCGCTGTCGAACATCGTGGACACCGCGGAGGGGACGCGCAAGTTCGTCGAGGCCGAGGGGCCGGCCTTGTGTCTTGTGCTGGTGAAGTCGGGAAAGAAGGCGGTGCGGACGGCAGCGCTGCGGCTGCTTGATCATGCGGCTGCGCAAGAGGTCAGTAGCAGCGGCGGCAACAGCGCGAGCAAGGGAGGCGACGACACCAGCAACGGCGGCGGCAGCAGCAGCAGCGGGGACGTGTGCGCCCGCATCGTTGAGTACGGCGGGCTCAAGACGCTCTTCACGCTCTTCATGAAGAAGAAAGACGAGCCGCGCGTGGTCTCGCACCTGCTCGCCATCTTCTCCTACATGCTCCGCGTGCTCCCCGCCGAGTCCGCCGAGCGCATCCGCACGCTCGCCAAGTTCGTCGAGCGCGACTACGAGAAGACGGAGAAGCTCGTCAGGCTGCGCCGCGAGTACGCGGGGCGGGTCGCGGCGGCCGACGCCGAGATCGCGCGCGAGAGGGAGATCCTCGACGAGGAGGAGCGCGAGCAGGCCGCCGCGGACGAGTGGCTATCGCGCAGGCTGGGTGCGGGGCTCTACGACCTGCAGACCATCGATGTGATCCTCGCGTGGCTGGTCGCGGAGGACGACGGTGCGAGGAGGAAGGTGAAGGAGCTGCTGGGTGATAGGGATGAGGATTTTAAGGTGATTGCGGCGAGTTTGCGGGAGCAGCTTGAGGGGATCGATGCGGATGTGGAGGAGGGGAGGGATAGGGATACGAGGGAGATGCTCACGGCGCTGCTTGGCTATTTGGAGTAGTGGCAGCTTGGAATTTCTCCTTCCCTGTATACTCTCGGAGCATGGTTTCTTGCTTATAGAGAGATACCAACGGGTCGGTGGGTCTGGTTTTTGTGTCGAGAGGCTTCACAAGCATCCTAGCCCCTTTGTAGGGCGGAGACGTTCGCTCGTGCATAGGGGGTTCTAACCTCGTGAACCAAGGCATCTACGAACCAAGTCATCTCCATAAATGTTCTAAAAGCATGGTCGCATTCGGTGATGGAGAGACCGACGCTCTTGAACCAACAACTATAATCAATTCTAATCATAAGAGCCTCTCAGGAGGTTGTAACCAAGCTGGCATTTGCTCATGATCTAGAGAAAATCCGGCCCTTTCTTCGTTGCTTCCTCAAAGCATCACTATCTCCACCAGCCAACCACACCACCCTGCAACTTCACCGTCTTAAGCCGCCGACGGAGGCACAGGCTTGGGCTCGAACACGGCCTTCAGCAAGTCCTTAACCACCTTGTCCTGGTGCTGCTTGCCCGCCTCCTTGATCTCCCTGATCTTGGCCTCGGCCTCCTTGCCGGCTTCGACCTCGGCCTGCTTGTTTCCTGCCGTGTGCTGTATATGGATGTGTCCGCGACGTTCCCGTCGTTAGCTATCCGTCGCTCTCTCGGTCCACATTCGCGGTCCCAGGAGGTAGGGAGGAGCAGCCGGGGGGAAGGTCGAGCCTACCGTCGATTCGAACTCCTTGTATGCGGCCTCCTTCTCGGACTTGTAGGCCTCTATCTCTTTCTTGGCTTCGTCGCGGGCCTCCTTGACCTTCTTTGTCCGGACTGTGGGTGAGCGTGTTAGAAGATGCCAACTGAACGAAGCTATTTCGAGTGCGCAGCATATCCCTCCTGTTTGAAGGCGAGGGGACTCGAGGACGGTGGGGATCGGTTTGGGCTACGAACATTCTCGGGCTGCAATTGCGGGGTTATTGGCGATCCGTTAGCACATGATATAGGTCCTAAGTCTTCTTGGGACGAGGTTGCTCGAAGCTCACCTTTTTGTACGATCTTGGAGGCATCTCGCTCGGCCTGTGTCGCACATACCACACACCACTTGTCAATCACCTGCCGCCATCCTAGCCAGGTCTTTTTCCGAGGAGCTTAGGAGTAAATCGGACGTACCTCGAGGAGCGTCTGAATTCCTGCTGAGCTTTGGGCAGACTGTTCGGGGAAAGATGCGAAGTTAGTCTTGGCGAGCGAGGGGGCTCGGGGGTTCGGCAGGAAGCTAAAGCTCGGTGAGCCAAACCATTATGAGTAGCTGTTGAAGGACTCAAGGCAACAGTCTATTTGCCTTCTCGGGAGGTATCGCGCGGGCCTATATGGGGTCGGGTAGATAGTGCGGTCGTAGGGGAGGTGTATGTCGCTCGTTGTTGTCCAGGATGTCGTTGATGATTATAGGATGGGGTTGAAGGTGAGGCGCAATGGCAGCCAGCAACTAACGGCACTAACTGGACGCCCGCCGCCGAAGCTTCCTGGGTGGTGTTCTGGTGGTGGTGGGGCCGGTCCCACGCCAAGAGCGGCGCCCGCTGCTGGCCGGGATCTTGAAAGACGGTGAAAAACGGCACAAAAATTACATCATACGAGGGACCCTTCTTGCAGCTCGGGAATATTCGAGATCGAGAACAAACAAACAGTACATCCACACTCGATTTTTTATGTTCGGCTCTTTCGGAATCTCTCTAGATCATGCCTGTTTGGAGGTGACAGCACTCCCTTAAGTTACCACTGCTTTCCTTCTCTACGAGTGGATTTCAGACACAATGTCGCGTGCCTCGAAGCTCACCCTGTTAGGCACGTCGATCTTCGCCGTGTCGACCGTCGTATTCGTCCACTTCCAGCAGAAGGCCGAGAAAGCTGTAAGTCATGCATTGGACCGCGGGGCACTCTCACTCCATGCTGGTTTCCTTTAGCTTTTCATTAAATCGCTAACACCACGCCTTGTCATCATCACTAGGCCATGCACCAGGGCGTCGTCAGAGACATGGAGCAGCAGCGGATAAAACGCGAACGACAGCTCGACTTCGAGATGCAAAAAGCCCTGGAGGAGGAGTACAAGAAGGGCCAAACTGTAGTAACGACGACAGAGATCGACGATCGTGGTGGAGGCGGTCGGTAGCCGCGGCTCGAGAAGTGCTGGAGCGCTGGGGGCGGCGACCTTAGCCCCGGCAGACGGATCTACCCATTGGACTATCCGTCGACGAAATCCTCTCTTGGGACTCGAACTCTGTTTGGTGGACACTGCAAATGGCTATTCGACCCTGAGAATGGGCCCGCCATCTTTGCAGAGCATCCAGACTTGGGTTCCATTGACAAGAAGAGGTCATCGCGCAGATGTGTATATTCTGTACAATACAACCATCGCTTCTTACCCCATTGCCTCACACATCAGCACTATTTCTTACTGCTGACAGCGCCATAACTGCGGATGACATCCCGGCGGAATCAAGAAAGGCCTCACGTTGCCAAAGACATGCTTGCCAATCAACCATCCTCGGGGAGAACCTGGCGAGTGTTGATCATGGTCATGACATGGGCTCGAGCGCCAGTCGCCTTGGTTGCCTTGCTTCTGATATCCTTACTTCTGATATCAGGCTCGAAGTTGGAAGCTAGCAGCGCCCTGGCGGTTCTTCTTGGGGCAAGGCTAGAGGTACCTACAGAGTGCCCAGGAGGCCTCAGGATCGAAACTTGGTAGGTACCGTACCTACAGTCCTACCTCACCTACACACAGTACCTACCTGCCTACCTACAGTGCCTACTTTGTACCTATCTACCAAGCATTGCCTTCTTGGATGAGCCAAAGAATAACGGTATGGCACGTGTTCCGCGAAAAAAGAGGAAGAAAAGGGGTTATTCTTTAGAGGAGTATGGAGCCGGAAAGATGGTAGCGACGGTATTGGTTTTTCGCCAGGCAAAGAAGCGCGATAGCCTCCAGGGGGAGGTCATGGAGTGGGATTCTTAAGCAGACCTTCGGCTCGGCTCCGTGGCTCTCCCGCCGCGGAGTTCCGTGGAATTTTGGTAAGTTTTGATTGGCTGCCCCTTTTTTGTTCACACAAACACGGCCCATTACTAATGTGCCAGGACACTCACATCAAGGGCCGCCGCATACGGTTTTGGTACGATGCTTCGGCCTCCATGGCGTCGAAGTTCTCTTGGAAAAGGTCAGTGGTAAAGCTGCGCGGCAAAGATACCCACGTTGAATGCAGCGAGCGAAGCTGTCTCGAAAAGATTAATAATTTACCATTGGTGGAAAGCAACCGCGCCAGCCTTCGTGGTTGATAATCCACATTGTTTCACTACGCCTCTCCAAACAGCCGTGGATGTCCACGGACAACATTGTGGACACCATGGAGATGGCGTCAAGAGGAGCGGCCGAGTTCGACATGGCCAAGGGAATAGTATAAAGATGGGCGAGATGGATTGCGAAGTTGGAGAAAAGAGATGCGTTCGCCATCGCAAGCATCTCAGCCATCCCGATTTTCACGACCATCACTCCCATCCCACAGTTACAGCCAATCATCGCAGCTGCCCTACCCATCGCCTCCCTTGACAAACACGTCATTCAAACGCCCGTTTCCCAACCTTCTCCCCGCTCGACTTTCCGAACATGTCGGGCACACGCTTCGAGGCCACCGGCGCCGTAGATGCCTCACGCCTCGCCGAGCCACTGACCTTCCACTACTCCAAGAGGACGACCAAAAACCGCCTACTCAAGGCTGCGATGGCCGAGGCTCAGTCAAGTTGGCACTCCACCGATATCCAGGCCAGGGGTATTCCGAGCAAGTCCTACATAGAGCTCTACAGGCGGTTAGTGAGACTACGACCCTAATAACACATCACTGTAGAATTGGAGTATGAAGTCCACTTACCTGGTACTGATCTCGAGCCACTTATACATACAGCTGGGGGGAGCATAAGAACAACTGGGGTATCATCATCACCGGAAATATCTCGATCGAGCTGGCTCACCCCATCGGCGGTGCCGACCCCGTGATTTCTCTGGAGTCGCCCTTCTCCGGCGAGCGCTTCGAGGCGTTCAAGTCCGTCGCAGCGGCAGCCAAGGCAAACGGCTCGCTCATCATCCCACAGGTCTCGCACCCCGGTCGCCAGGCCCAAGAGAGGTTCCAGAGCGAGCCCATATCGGCATCTACCGTACCGTTGGGTATGGTTTTCTATCTCCATGGCTATACACACGATAGAGAAAGAACACACAACGACCCTGGGGTCTGACTGGCAACTAACAACACCGGATGGTTGGTGAAAAACTGCAGATCCCAAGTTGGGCATGACCTTCGCCAAACCCCGCGCCGCCACACATGCCGACATCTCGCGCATCGTCGCCGGCTTCGCACACGCAGCGCAGTACCTCGAGAAGGCCGGCTTCGACGGCATGGAGCTCCACGGCGCGCACGGCTACCTGATCGCGCAGTTCCTCTCCAACACGACGAACCGCCGGACCGACTCCTACGGCGGCAGCGTGGCGAACCGTGCCCGCCTGCTGGTCGAGATCATCCAGGAGGCGCGCCGCCGCGTGTCCCCCTCCTTCGTGATCGGCGCGAAGCTTAACAGCGTCGAGTTCCAGTCCGGAGGCCTGACCCCGCAAGAGGCGGCCGAGCTGGTCGGCTCTCTACAGCGCGACGACGTCGGGCTCGACTTCATCGAGCTGAGCGGCGGCACCTACGAGGAGCTGGGCCTCAGCTGGACCAAGGAGAGCACGCGCCAGCGCGAGTCGTTCTTCCTCGAGTTCGCCGAGCTGATCGTGCCGGCCCTGGGCGCCACCGCCGACGAGCGCAAGACGAAGGTGTTCATCACGGGAGGGCTCCGCACCGTGCCCGCCATGGTGAGGGCGCTGGACGTCGTCGACGGCGTCGGCGTGGCGAGGCCCGCCGCGCAGGAGCCGGCGCTGGCCGCAGACATCATCGAGGGCCGCGTCGCGGGCGCCATCCGGCCGCTGGAGCCGTTCGATAATGATATGGGCTTGGGGCTGGTGGCTTCCGCGTCGCAGATGGCCCAGATTGGGGCCGGGCTGGAGCCGTTCGACCTGAGCGATAGGGAGGTCGTGGAGGGGTTCCAGAAGGATATGGCTGCGCACTTTGTGAGTCCGCCTGAGGTTGGGCCGGTTGCGTTCTCGAGCGCGACGAAACCTTATGAGTCGAAGTCTCGGGGGGTTGTGCAGGCTGCTTAATAGTGATGGAGCGTGGGTCAGTTAGACGGTCGGTCGGTCGGTTTGTTCCTACCTAGTTGGTGGCTGAGGTCAAGTATCTCGTAGGGATGGGGATGATGATTATTTGTTGATCTCTCTACATAGATGTTCAGTGCATATGGATGGCGTTTTTCCGATTCCTTTTGCAGAAATTGCTCACATAGGCTCGTCCTTTGAATTCTTTCATTTTAACCACGTCCATGAATGCTCCTTCCCTCTCGGCTCGCCTTCTCGTTGGGTTTCGGCGTGCCTCTTATTTTAGACAGCCCGAAGAGGACTGATTGGATCGGGGCTGATATACTAATCGGGAATCCACCAGCGTTAAGGTTGTTATTGACAGATTTTCAAATCTCGTCAACTTTGCATCCAATTAGTAATGTTGTTCCTCTGTTAGGGTAACGCAGAGAACATGCATAGCTCCTTTAAGAAAAGTCCGCCTGGATCTCCATCGCGGGATATTGGATACTAGCACTACCTACCACTGTAGCCTTGCCTCGCTGGCTCGCTGAGTCGCTCGTTCCCTGCGGTCCCGTCCACACCGCAGTTCAATCGGCGATAGGCGTCGTCTAAGTCGCTGCGTGCCGGGCGGCAGAGAGAGATTCTCAGCCTCGACAACTCTACATGATTACTAAAACGAGGACCTAGAGTTTTTCACGACCTTTCAATAACCCACTCATAGTCGTCGTGCTGAGATGATTTATTGATCTTCAGCTTAACATTTATTCTGTTAGCATATTCCGTCCGGCTGTTCAACGCCATGGACTCCTCTGTTATTCCTGTGCCCGAGACCACGCGGCGGAAAGGTACTTGATGCCCCAGCCCCCAATCCCTCACTCTGCGGCCTTCGGGTCTGTATTCGCCCCAAACTCGAGATGCTTTCAATGCATGTTTCTGTCTGTTTTCTGATACCGACGGATGTTCACAGCCTGCGACTTGTGCTTCGTCAAGAAGATCAAGTGTGATATGGTTCTGCCGACATGCTCTAATTGCAAGCAGTATAAAGCCCAATGTCGGACAACTGCTATTCGGAGGAGACCGGCACCGACCAGAGATGCATCGGCCAGCGACTTGCATGCGGCGCCTCCCATGGCAGCGCCTTTTCAGGGGCTGGCCATGGACCTTGCCAGGTTCCCTGATCCATCATTGTCATCATCGATATCATCTTCACAGGATGGCCTGGGGTTGTCGGCCTTACCCCGCCCAAGGCAAGAGTTCGTTACGACAACAGCCATATCCTTCTCTCCACTACCATGCCTCTAACAGCAGCTATCAATCATCCTCCTTCGCTGTTCGCCGGCTGACGGTGATGGTTGTGGTGCAGCACCGACCGCCGCATGGACACTATGGAGTCACGGCTGAGCAACATCGAGGAACAGTTGAAGAGAGTGATCGATCTTACCACTGCAGCATTGGGCGAGAGGCGACAACACGAGCAGTCACCGCCGCAGGCTCCAGCTGGCAGCGACACCAGCACTGGCTATAGTCGCAACTCGATCAAAAATCGCGGCAGTCACCGCAGCAATCTCCCGATGGGCGTGCCTATCCATTCACGCAAGCAAACCCCGTCCTTCTCGCCTTCCTCAGGTGTGTCGGGCAACTCGAGAAACTCGAGAAACTCTGGCAACTCCGTTACCGGAGATGTCGGTGAAGACCTTTTCGACAGCGAAAACGACAGGGAGAAACTGTACCTCCCACCCCTCCAAGAGATCCAGCCTATCGTCGAGGATTTCTTCCAGAACTACAACAACCTCATCCCCGTCTTCGACCAGACGGTATTCATGCGCATGCTGTTCGACTGGTACGCCTTCGAAGCGCAGCGGACGAGGGTCAAGTGGGCGGCCATCTACGCCGTGCTGGCCATGGGCTACAGCTACGGCGTGTCCACCCAGCACAGCAAGGAGGATGGCGGAGCAGCCGCCGCCGCCGCCGCTACCGCCGGCAAGGGGCGGCAGCAAAGCCTCGGCCTCGGCCACAACAAGTACGTCCGCACCTGCTTCGACAAGGCCAACTCGGCGCTGCCGGACCTGGCCGTGCACGAGGAGAGCCTGCTGGGCCTGCAGGCCATCGTGATCCTGGCGCTGCTCGCCCACGGCTCCCGCGACGGCGGCCACCCGGTCATGATCGTCGGCGTGGCGATGCGGCTCGCCCACCGGCTGATGCTGCACGCGAAGCCTGAGGACGCGCTGCACGACTTCCCCGCGCGCGAGATCCAGCAGCGCGCCCGCCTCTTCTGGGTGGTGTACATGCTCGACAAGGATATCAGCATGCGCAGACAGACGCCCTCGGTGCAGCAGGACGCCGACATCGAGCTCGACATGCCGCCGCTGCGGTCCGGCGACGGCGTGGGCGAGATCTTGTTGTTGGCCGGCCGTCAGCACGCCGCGGGAGGAGCTTTTGGCCCGGTATCGCTGCCGCCTCTGCGGTTCGCCTACTTCCGCAGCCGCGTGCGGCTTGCACACATCGAGGGCCAGATCTTCGACCAGATGTACTCGTCCCGGTCGATGAAGATCACCAACGAGGAGCGGAGACGCCGCGTCGCGCGGCTGGAGAACATGCTGAGGGACTGGCTGCGTGACGTCCCGGCGGAGCTCCGCATGGAGAACGTCGCCGAAACGCTTTCGGTATCGGGGGCGGGGGCGCCGAACAGGGGCGGCCGTGACAACGGAAACGGCGATAGCAGCAACAAGAGCAGCAAGAGCAGAAGCAGCAGCAGCAACCTGTCGCCGCTGCTGCAGATGGCATTCCTGCACAGCACCTACGTGCAGTGCCTGGTGATGGTGCACGGCGTCTGGTCGCACAACGCGGACTGGATCCAGCGCATCTCGTCCTACAGCCGCGCCATGCTGCAGGAGTGCTCGATAGAGCTGCCGGTCAACTCCCGCGTGTACAGCCAGCAGCAGCCGCCGTCGCTCAGGAACTGGGAGCAGTGCGTGTCGGACAGCCGCGCGTGCGTGCGCCTGCTGACTTGTGGCCCCCAGATGGAGGGCCTTATTTGGTAAGTAGGGACCCACTCGCCTTGACTCTCTTTTCTCTGGATCGACTTTGCTGCACTCATCAGACATATTCGGTAGCGGGGACACATACCTACATAGGTGCTTTCAGGAGCTCAGGGCCTCGACGTGGGGACCACTGTACAGGACTTACCTACCACCTACCTACCCATACTAACAGTCTCCAACTGAACTCCCAAACCCCACAGGCAAAACTGCTGCTCCTTCATATCCGCCGTCGTCGTCCTGCTCGCCAACATCTTCATATACCCCGAGGCACCCAGCGTGCCAGCAGACCGAACCCTCACGTCCGAGATGATGCACGTCTGCACGCGCGTCGCGCTCGGCCTGAAGCACAGGGGATTCAGCCGCGTGCAGGCGGTCGCCCTGGAGCTGGCCGAGGCGGCGAACCGAGCCGCCGACCTGGCCGCCGAGAAGAGGGCGACGGCGACGGCCATGATGGCGAGGCCGCCGATGCCGGTTGGTGATGCTTCCTGGGCGTCGCCGCCGGAACCGTCGCTGGAGCTGTCACTGTCACCGTCTTCGTCGCTGATGCCTCCTGTCAGCGCCGTTGCCGTTGCTGCTGCCGCTGCCGCCACCACAGAAAACGAAGGGCTGCTAGCGTCAGGGTCGGAGCAGGGGGCGGGGACCGAGCCGGATTTTGGGCCGTTCTCGTATCCAACCTTCTCCTCCTCCTCCCATTCGGGCTCAGGCTCTTTGGAGGAGAGCCCAAGCCTCAGAGCCACGACGACGGCTATTGCTGTAACCGTTGGAGGGGTAGGAGCGGGAGTAGGAGCAGGGGGAGCAGGAGGAACTGCTGGAGACGACGAGATGGGTTACCCATATGCATGGCAGGCCATGTTCCCGGCTTCAGACGCCATGGTGAATTTGACGACACAGGAGGAGGACGACGCGATGCAAACGTTTATTTTTGATGTGAGCCTTTGCCCCCCCTCCCCCTAATGCCGCATGTTCACATTAAACTCAAGATGCTTCACTTCCTTGCTTTTCCTAACCGCATATATATCTCTCTGTTTAACATAATAGGACCAAAACCTATACGAAAGCCAAATGGTAGGCGTTTACGAACAATGGGCTGCTGCGAATGTGCCGAGCGGCAGTGCTTAGGTAGGTAGGTAGGTAGGGACAATTGGATCAGGACACTGATCGGGGAAGTTGCCGAGGGCTTAAGGAGGGGACTGTCAGCAGAAAAACACAAAATACTTAGTCCTCCGAGGATTAATACGAAAGAATAAAATACAGAATATCCTCTAGACTGACCAGACTCTGGCCTCAGGTTCAATTGACAGTCCTCAAAGTCAATGCCTAGGCGGGGCACCACTCAGGTCCTCGATAGGGTGCAGCGCATCGAGGACGTCATGATTGCAGAACTGCCAGCCCCACAGCCAGCCACTCACAGAGCTCGCAATACCAATCCTGGCGGCGTGCTTTCCCCATTCCCGCACGAGCTTGCAGCTCTTACACGGAGCTAGGAGCTACCCCTCCCCACTAAGTCCACTGCACCTCCTGTCCCAGCTCCCCCGTCCCCCCTCTAAGTGGTAGGTATGTCTCCGTCGGCTTCCATCGCGCCATCCGTTCTTTCAATGCCGCCCGCCTTCCCGTGTATACCTGCTTTGAAATACACATACGTAACCCTCCTCTCCCGCCTCCCGAGAAGCCCTTTCTTTGTTTCATCTTTATGAATCCCTCAACTGTCGTCAGCGCAGCAACGGCTCGACAAGCTCCCTAAGCCCATCTACTCCTTCGTAGACTTTCACATCGCCAGCATAGCTCTTCTCTCTTATCATTGGGATTACCGCCGCCGTGCCGGAGAAGTGCCAGCACATTCCACCCCACCGGCAGTCCGTTCGTTGCCCCTCCTCTCAGGCACCACCGCCACAACAACTACAACCACACGGTCTTCAGCAGAAGAAGGCTAATAACAGCAACAACCGGCAGGCCAAACAGCACCACAACTACAAACGGCACCCTCGTCTTCCTCCGAACGATGGCGCAAGAGTACAAGCTCAAGTCCATAACCTCCCTCTCGGGCCTCCAGAAACCCGGAGACAAGAAGGAAGCCGAGGTCGAAGGGCTCGACGGGACGAAGGTCCTCCTCGTCAACGCAGCCGGCACGATCCAGGCCCTAGGGCCCAAGTGCACGCACTACAGCGCCCCGCTCGTCAATGGCGTGCTCTCGGCCGACGGCCGCATCACCTGCCCCTGGCACGGCGCGTGCTTCAGCGCCAAGACGGGAGACGTAGAGGACGCTCCCGCCCTGGATGCGCTGCCGGTGTTCAATGTGTCCGAGAGGGATGGGGCGGTGTACATCACGGGTGAGGAGCGCGATGTGAAGGCTGGGAGGCGGAAGCCGCCTTTTCAGTGCAAGACCGCGAAGAAGTCGCAGCAAGCGGCGGCAGCGCCTGAGGCGGGTGGCGATGAGAACAGGGTCGTGGTTGTGGGCGGCGGGTCCGGCGCCATCGGCGTGGTGGAGGAGCTGAGGGAGCGGGGCTTCGAGGGCCCCATCACGATGATATCCTCGGAGGGCTACCTGCCCATCGACCGGCCGAAGCTGTCCAAGGCGCTGCTGACGGACCTGTCGAAGCTGCAGTGGCGCGACCTGGAGTGGTTCCGTTCGGGCAGCGTCGAGGTCGTCGAGGACGAGGTCACGGCCGTGGATTTCTCGGGGAAGACGGTGGCGACGCGCAACGGCGGGCGGAAGTACGCGTACGGCAAGCTCGTGCTCGCGACCGGGGGCGCGCCCCGCAGGCTGCCGCTCCAGGGGTTCAGGGAGGGGGAGCTGGGCAACATCTTCACGATGCGCAGCGTGCACGACGTGCGCGCCATCGTCGACGCGATCGGCCCACAGAAGGGCAAGAATATTGTTGTCGTGGGCTCGTCATTCATCGGGATGGAGGTCGCGAACGCGACTGCGAAGGAGAACAAGGTCGTCGTCGTCGGCATGGAGAAGGTGCCCCTCGAGCGCGTGCTGGGCGAGAAGGTCGGGGCCGCAGCGCAGAGGGGGTTAGAGAAGAGCGGAGTCAAGTTCTACATGTCCGCGGGCGTGGACAGGGCCGAGCCGTCGGGCGCGGACCCGTCGCTCGTGGGCACCGTGCTACTCAAGGACGGCACCTCCCTGCCAGCGGACCTGGTCGTCCTGGGCGTCGGCGTGGCGCCGGCCACGGAGTTCCTGAGGGGCAATGACGCGGTCGAGCTGCTGCGGGACGGGTCGCTAGCCGTGAACGAGTCGTTCGCCGTCAAGGGGCTGAGCGACGTGTACGCGCTCGGCGACATCGCTACTTTCCCCTACCACGGCCCGGCCGCGGGCGGGAGGGGGGTGCGCATCGAGCACTGGAACGTCGCTCAGAAGAGCGGGCGCATCGTGGCGCGGCACATCGTCAACCCCGGCGAGAAGGCCCCCTTCTTCACGCCCGTGTTCTGGTCCGCGCTGTCCGCGCAGCTGCGGTACTGCGGGAACACGATGGCGAGCGGGTGGGACGACGTGGTGGTGCAAGGGAGCCTGGAGGAGGGCAAGTGGGCCGCTTTTTACGCCAAGGGGGAGGACGTCGTCGCGGTGGCGACGATGGGGAAGGATCCGGTAATGGTGCAGAGCGCGGAGCTGATTAGAGTGGGGAGGATGCCGACGAGGAGCGAGTTGGAGGAGGGTCTTGATGTTTTGAGCTTGGGGGCGCCTTGATGGGGTGAGTAGAGGTAGGTTAAGAATGTGGCCAGTGCTCATGGATGATGGATGGGGTTGTGGAGTGTGGGATGTGGAAAATTTGCCTTGGATTTTATTCATTTACGGTTTCCAAGAGAAAATTCTCTTGAGTGAAGGCCTTTGAGGAGTGCATGGGAATAGGAGGCTGGTTACTTGTAGGTAGGTGGTATGTCGGTCTGCTAATGATACATGCATTACTGTCTTCTGTTGGCCTATATGGGGCGGCTTCTCTCAAAGTTATTATTACTGCATTTTGTCTTCCCCCCTTCCACCCCTCATGCAAACAACTATTTCCATACTAGCTCTATGCCTTCGTCCTCCAGCCAATGTCGGCAATTTCCTCCTTTCCAGTCATGAACCGGATGCTGTTCAGCAGAATCACTTTCAGCACCTCCAGCTCCCCTTCGTCCCGGGGGCCGTAGAGCATCAGGTACGTGTCCGTGATGGGAGATAGGCTTGAGATCCACGACCGGCGCGGCAGCGACATCCGGTGCCGCTCGGCCCACCCCTTCTCGATCAGCTGCCGGGCGTCCGCGGCCGAGACGTACAGGTGCACAGAGAGCTCCTCGTGCACGTGGCCGATCTCGCCTTTGGACCGGATCGCGGCCTCGGGTAGTTTGCTGGAGCTGGATGCGGTTGCGTCGTGTTCCCCCGGGGCAGCAGTGGCGGTAGCCAGTAAGGTGGGTGACACGAAGAGGCCGTCGTGGTGGACCTCGTAGAGGGACCGCTTTGTTTCAAGCAGATCTGGGTTGCGTGTCACGGCGTTGGTGAAGAGGTTTTGGATGAACTAGATGGGTGATGATGTCAGTCGGCTTTTGACCACCATCGGCGTATGGTCTACTTACCTCTCTCATGCTCTCAGGGGCGAGCTGCGAGATCTGCCGATGCGGCACCACGAAACGCAGAGCAGGCCGCTGTTCGCCATCCTCGCCCTTCCGATCGGGAAGAGCCTGGACGTCCGCGTGGGAGCCCTCGGCAGGGTAGTCGCTCGTGGAGAGAGCGCCCTGCCGGCTCAGCGCGAAGGGGCGGATGAAGATGTTGACGGCCGCCCAGCCGAACACGTTGTGAGGCGTGCCCCCCGGGCCGAGCGCCATGTAGTCCTGGTAGTCGCGCACACACCAGGCCACGCCGTAGCCGAGCACCACGGCCGCTGCGGCGCCGCCGGTGAGCAGCATGCCGCGGCGGTGGTGGGGCCCGGCCAGGTCGCGTACGAGGAAGGTCTGGAGCCTTTGGAGCTGGTCCATCTCCCTCTTCTGTGAGGGTTGTAGCTCTGGTGATGATGGAGGGAGGTGTGTATAGCTCCACTACCCTTGGACTGTGCCGGACTGGTCCCTTCAGTCAGCCTGGCTATTGAAAGATGACGTCTCCTTGGATACAGAATGGCAAGCAAATCGTCATTGCACAATCCCTCCCCGTAGCCACCTACCTACCTACCTACCCTACCTATGGTGTATTATGTAGCGACGCGCGAGGCCCGAGGTAGTGTCAAGTGGTGTGATAACGGGACCGGACCCCCGAACTCCGCCCCGATCCGCCCCCACTAGCACCCGGCGCATCTTCGTCGCGCCGCCTGACATCGGATGATTTCCCAGCCGCCGAGGAATCCTCTGGATTTTTTTCAACTTTGATGTAGATCGTCATCGTTCGTTCGGTGATAAACGAAAGGGTTTGTTAGAGTGATGAGGAGAAAGACGGAGTAGCATTGGGGAGGGATGGTTTAGCCGTCGATTTTAGGGTGAAGGGGGGAAAAAACGTACGTAGATACGGTTGTCTAGAGCCGATTTATCTGCAAAAGGGGACGAGAGGCAAGGCGTACTGGTGGTCGGTAATGATTCTGGAGCGGAGGACTTACACTTACACGATGGCATAAGTTCTGGACAATCGGTACCTGAGTTAATCATCTCGACCAGTATCCCACATTTAGCGGCCACTGAGTCCAATCAGGCATCGCACAGGCGGCCCTAAGCTGAGGATGCGCGGGAGAGGCCCCTAAAGACCCGGCCCCATACCACTGTGGAGCCATTGATCACAGCCTGGCAGGGCTGTCTGTGATCCCACCACCCTGCAACCAACACCACGCCGACAACACAGGGAAGGCTTTGATTGCTCTTTCTTCGCGTTTCACAAGCGGCCTCATTGATCTCGCTGTAGTCCTCGGTCGTCTCGTTAGCTGACGTTTTTCTTCCTGCGATGATGAATGGACACTTAGCCACCGTGGTGGTTGGATCCCGACGCTCCTTGCTGACCGACAGGGGATTGTAGGTTTGCGTCGGCCACGCCTGGCTTCACGAAAGAGATCGATGTCCTTCCTCTGTCTGCCTCTCAATACACACGAGGGGTGCTGATTCGACGCCACCAGTCTGATCAATATACCATTAGGAACGGGAGATCTCCCCAGAATCTGGTCTGGTCGAGGAACGGTTAGCGGAGAAGCTCGTAACCTGAATCCTCGACTTTCTCCGTCCCGAGGCTGACACGGCTTCGAAAGCTGGAAAGGCGAGACTGGAATGTAGAGGGAGGCAACTTGGCACATTCGGACGTCTGGTGAGCTGGATTATTTGGTTATAGCTGCCTTCGGTTAGGGAAAAAGTGAAAGCAGAGGCGTAGTCGCCCCTGCGCCCTTGCCCTTCGCACCTTCCGACGACCTCCTTGGGCTTGAGATCCTCACTTGACACCGACCCAATCGAAGACCGTGCTGAATAATTCGGCCGTAGGTAGGTCGAGTCCTGATGGGTTCAACTCTCTCGTATTGTTTTGCTTTGCTTTCACTTCCATATCTTAGGTTTGGATGCGGAGATGTCTCCGCCGCGCCTCTTTTCGTCCAACATCATCGCCATCTGTAAGGGTCGGTACCGCTATCTACTGCGTGCCGACAAGATCCGTCAATCGACAGCCCTGAATCAACGCCGGCCCAGCTAAATCGCGGCGGCCGTCCACGTCACCTCTAGTTCCCGATTGTCGGGATGTGGCTACTAGCGTCCAGGCTGAAGGAACCATTGAGATGGATATCCGTGCGGCTATTCCGGCGACCCGAGAAGGAGACCGGGTCAGTCCGACCGGCTATCGTTTCCGGCGCCGTTGCCGCCTTTGGTGGCCTTGTCGTTGGGTAGGTTTTAGCTTTCTGCCCTTTCCCGCGGCGTCGGCATTCCAGGTCTCATTGATCTACTGCTGATGCTTCGACGCCCTCCGAACGGTACCTCCTTAGATACAACTCCGGACTCGTCGGCGGCTTGGCCGCTATGCCCTCGTTCAGATTCACCTTCGGGAATGGCCCCTTCGGCAGAACCGGTGCGGGAGGTTTTACACTAGCAGCAGAAGGATGGCTGATGTCGGTGATCGCCCTCGGGAACGGCATTGGTTGCTTGATAGCCCCCTTCCCAGCCAACAAGATCGGACCGCGCTACGGTATCATGATTGCGTGCGTCCTGATATGGATTGCCTTTGCGATCCAGATGGTCTTCAACAGCACGACGCTCTTCATCCTCTTGCGCGCACTGGATGGGATAGGGATTGGGATTATCTCCAACCTAGGTCTGAGCATCCACGCATGGGGCAGCCTCCCCAGTTGTCCACTGTGCCTCAGAGGCGATCGATCCTCCTCCCACTTGCTGAAGTGTCGGCTGACCACGCACTCGATTGTACAGCACCACAATACCAGACGGCGACGGCGCCGGATTAGATTCGAGGCACCATCGTCGGAGGATTCCAGCTCGCCCTGACCTTCGGGCTGCTCCTCGCCGCCATCGCGAGCTACGTCGCCGACCGGATACGTTTCCGCGTCAGCCTCCCATGGCGGATCCCTATCTACGTTGGGTGTATCTGGCCAGCAATTTTGGTGCTGGGGATGTGGTACATCCCGGAGTCCCCCTTGTTCTTGTGCAAGTTGGGCAAGAAGGAAGAGGCAAAGAAGACGTTCGCCAAGCTCCGTGGACTGCCCCCGGAGGACCCGGCTGTGGAGAAAGAGGTGGACGCGATCATGAGATCCCTCATACACGAGCACGAGGAAGGGCACACCTACGTCGACATATTCAAAGGCTGCTTCAGCGGTCACATGCTCAAGCTGGTCCTCGTCGGAATGCTCATCATGGTTTTCCAACAGTTCACAGGTCCGTCTCCGTTGGTTCCAGCACATCCCCAAGTCCCCTATCCATATAGGTGCCATGTTTCTTCCAAAGGCGAGATGGCCGGAAGCTAGAGAGGACTGACCTGCGACCTGCGAACTGCCACTTGCAAAAATGCGACCATGTTGCTACGAGACAGGCATCAACTTCATGTTTGGGTACGGCGTCAAATTCTTCGAACAGGCAGGCATGCACCAGCCTTTTCGCATCCAGATCATCCTCTGTTCGGTCAACTTCTTCATGACCTTCCCAGGAATGCTCACCGTGGACCGCATCGGCCGGAGACCTCTTTTCCTCTTCGGATCAATGGTCATGTGCGTCGGTCACCTCGCCGTCGCCATTGCTATAATCTGCAGCACCAAATTCGACCCTTCGACCGGCCAAACGTTCGCCATCGTCCCGGAGGGGCAGATCATCGGGGTCGCCTTCACTTGTCTATTCATCGCTTCCTTCGCCAGCACCTGGGGTCCCGCCCCCTGGATCGTCGTCAGCGAGATGTATCCCCCAAAGAATCAGGCCCCGGCGATGGGGTTAACTACTGCAGCTTGCGTAAGTCTGGGGTCCTTGTGAAGTCCTCGCATCTCAATTCTTTCTTGCCATCTGGTAGTGCTGACAGTCCGCAACTCCGAGTTCTTGTTGGCAGTTCTTGACGAACTGGGCGATCGGCTTTGTGACCCCTTGGCTGATCAGCCCCGCTCCCGGCAGCCTGAACATGGGCGGGTACATCTTCGTTATATGGCTTGTGGCCTGCATATGCTCGGTACCTTTCGTGTGGAAGTTTATCCCCGAGACCAAAGGCTTGTCTCACGAGGAAATGGATGAGGTTTTCGAGAACATCGGCAAGGCTCCTGTAGCCCACCCCAGGTCGCATCATGGGAGCGAGTCAGAGGCTCATACGAGGTCTCATCATGGAAGCGAGTCACCGTCACGAAGGGACGGTTCAACAACCGAGCAGTAGGTCGACACCGAAGCAGATGGGAAGGTACGGATGGAAATATGTGGGCGAGATGATGCAGCCTGTGTTGGTGGGCGCATTTTTTTCGCTGCTTTGGTACTCTCTTCTCTCTTTCTTCTGTTTCCACGCCATGCATCCGCTCTTTTCTCTACCCAATGTTTGCCCCCACCTACTGCTCCCGAGCGGAAAAGACATCAGCAGTTTAACTTGGACAGAGACAGACATCAGAGAATACAGTCTCATTTTGTATCTATAATCGAATCCATTTCGCAATACATGCAATCCAGAAGCAAAGCTGCCCAGTACCTAGCCATGGGGGCGGACTCCATGCAGAAAAGCGGCGCTGAATCGAACGTTGGGGACTGGGGCTGCTTACTTCCGAGTCCTTTATTCTAGATTCACGTCCACGAACCAAGTCTGACTCCCCAGCCCGCCAACGTTCTCCGTCGAATTCGTTTCGTCAGTCGAATGCCGGTTTATTGCTCGTATGCGGACTAGGAAATAATCCATCTCCGAATTCTTGTTGCCATGGCCTTGGTTGGTACGGTACCTAACCGGTGGGCTGGGGAATCACGATCATGGTAGGCCAAGCCCCTTCCCTTTCGAATAAGTTGCCCAAAACGGACAGGCAGCAACTTAAAATTCTCGATGAGACTGTGGCTCTCCGCCATGCTAGGGCATGAGACACAACCTAGCGCTTCCTTGCTATTGTGATGGGATTGTGCCCTTTTTTTAGGAGCGCGTCCGCCCCCATCCAGGTCACCAAAATGGCCCTTGGCTACCACCGTCAGCCTTTTTTACAACGGCACGGCTGCTCCCGGAGATTGTTGTATACCGCATGCACAGAAAGGAGCGTCGGCTCAGCCCACTCGACTCGACTCTCTCTCCCATTAGATAAGTGTGGATGCTGGCCGAGACGACGGACGACATGGCGCCAGAGGCTTTTCTTTCCCCCTCCCCCACCATCTCGATCTTCGTCGTCGGCGAAGTTTCTAAGACGTTCAAGTATCAACTTTTTGGACTAGCCCTGTTTCCGCGCAGCAACAGGACGAACAAACGCTGCCGCGAGCCTTCGATGTCTCATAAAGTCAGTAGTAGACTACTGAGGACACTGCTCGCCGAGAGATTCCTCTGCCTAGACCTCAAAGACAGTACACGGCCATGACGCGGGCCGGACCTCGGCAGGCACTCCTCTATATCCTCTTGGTATTCGGCGTCTGGGGCTGGCCTGGTGTCGCCCAGCAAGGCACCCGTGGAGTTTCCTTCCAGTACCCTCCCGAGTACGACATCACGCTATACTATGGCGACACGGTCAACGTCTCATACATCTCGCCGTACGCTTCGCCGATCATGATCACCTGGTGCGACGACGATATCAAGAACAGTACAGTTCCTCTTCTCTTCTCTACCAAGACGCATCGGCACCCTCATAGATAAAAACTGTTCTGAAAACTGTTCTGAAAACTGTTCTGACTTCCGTCATATCTTACTAGTGGGAACTGTGAAGGCGGGACCATACAACGGCTCGGTCCTCATCAAGTTGGACTACATGGGCGTGACACGCTGCTGGTTCAATCTTCGAGCCGGGAATGTGGGAGGCCAAGGAGCCAACAGCCACAGCTTTTATTTAGTATCAGCATCACGCATAATGGCGACGACGGTTGGCTTTGCAGACCTGGCCTCAACACGAACAGCGGTGACCACGATCACAGAGGCGACCGGAACCGCTACGGCGACAACGAGGTCTAGATCAAAATCAAAATCATTATCATCAACATCGAGGTTAGCAAAAACCCACTCCTCCTCTACCTCCTCCTCATCCACCACCACCCCATCGAAATCCAGCACGTCCTTACCAAGAAACTCCACAATCCCATCCAGCAGCAGTTATATCGCGATCGCAGCACCCACCGGCACCAACAACAACTCCACAGCTGCGCAGGACAACACGCAGAACGCCGAGTCCTTAGACACGGCCCAAAAGGTCGGCATCGGCATCGGCGCCGGAGTCTGCGGCTGCACCCTCCTCGCCGCTGTGCTCGTGTTCGGTCGCAAACGGCGGAGACTCCACGACAAAAATGCAGCGAATAACCCGGAGTCGGCCGCGTTTCGAACACTAGGAGGAGAGGGCCCCAGCCCCGGATATCCTGGGCTCCCTGGGAATTCCGGCGCAAATAGGCCTTCGGCGTACCAGTTGCTGATACAGCACCGAGGACAGCAGAACCTCGGCACGGAGGGGACGCAGCAGCACTCCCTGACCGCGATGTCTGCGTCATCGAAGTCGGCAGACTCGTTGAAGGAGGTGAACGTCGCCGCCATGAAGGGGTATACTTGCGACAGCAGGGTCGTAGAGCTGGCGGTCACACCGCTTGAGATGGAGGCTGATTTGAAGCCGGTGGAGCTTCCTACGAATAGGTAGACGAGGCAGTACTGATGATTTGTTACGCAGTACTTATAAGATTCTTTCTTGTATTTTGTAAATAGCCAAAAAGGCACTCGACGGTTTGATGAAAATATGATCGAGTGGTTTAGAGTACGCGCTTGCGAATTGTTGAATACGATACGGAAGTACGGACCCGAGGTCGTGCTGGTAAAAGAGGGAAATAATGCATTCTACCACCCACACGAGATGATCCTAATGACCATTGTGTGCAGTCTATCTTGCTAGATGTCTTGATATAGACTCTAAATGCTAAGAGAGAGAAAAAACATGCCCAACTTCATTCTGAGATTCAAACGTTCTAGGGCAAAACAGAAAAAACATCAATGAACATGTCGAGACGACATGATTCTGGCGCACGCAAGCACACCCCCCTCCCTCCCTTTGACGCCATGACATGACGCATGCATGCAGCTCAGTTTCGAACTAGCAGAAGTGATCCATCTTGATGCAGGACATACAATCGCGACCCAAACTCAAATCCCACATCGAAAGGACAAGACAGGCCAGGCCGTCCCCTCATCACCAACCAAACTTCTCAACCGCAACACGAACCCTCGCCCCCTCCCCAATAGCAGCCGCACAAACGTTCCTCACCTCCCTATTCAGCCCATCAGGCCCCGACACCACGACGCCCACCTCCCCGCCCCCGCCGCAGCATGATCCGTCTTCTTCTTCTTCCAGTGGTGGTGCGTAGTCCTGCTGATGATGATCAGCAGCAACAGCTTCGTCGTCGATCCACCCCCTCACCAGCCCCGCCGTGTCGGGCCGCCCGGCCTCCCGCGTCGGCTCCGGGATGACGAGGTCCAGCCCCGCGGCGACGAGCTCGTCCAGCCGCTCGGAGGGGATCCACGACGCGTGCGAGCGGGAGCGCGTCACCCAGAGGAGGTGGACGCGTTGGTGTCTGCGGCTGCGTCTTCGCGTCCTGGGTTTTCTTGCCGCTGCTGCTGCTGTTGCTACCTTCCCGTCCTGCTGCTGCCGCTGCGCGGACGTAAGCGACGTGGTGGACTCTTGTGTCATGGTCTCATCATCGTCATCGTCATCGTCATCATCGTCATCTTGATCAAAGTCGGCATCGACCTCGTCCATCAACCGCCTGTCGTCCAGCAGCAGCGCAGCAGCGAGGGGGTACACGACCGCAATGCCGGATCCGCCCGCGACGAGCACGACGGCGTCGCTGGCGCGGAGCAGGTCCAGCGCGTGCGAGGAGCCGTACGGCCCGTCGAGGCGGACGAAGAGCCGCACGGGCGAGGACGGCGAGGAGGCGGAGGCCGGACGCGAGGCACGCTGGCGGGCGTGGATGAGCAGATCCCTGGTGAAGCCGGAGTGGGTGCGGATGAGGAGGTTGAGCCACGCGTGGGTGGGCGGGTCGCTGTCCTCCCGACCTGCTCGGCGGCGATGTCGGAGCTGTTGCGCGCGGGCCTCGGGCGACGGAAAGGGGTTGGGCGCGGCAGAGGCGATGGTGAATGGGTGGGCTTGCAGGGCGTGCGAGCGGCCGAGGGCCGGGATGGTGAGGAAGACGTGGTCGGAGGGCTCCCAGCCGCCGGAGAGGATGTCTTGGGATATTGCCAAGTTGCGCAGCCTTGAGAAGAAGGAAGAATTTCTGCCATCATCGCCGTAAGGGGAAGAGGGAGAGGGAATGTCCCAATCTGCGGACAGGGTGAGGGTCTCGCCGTCCTCGAGGATGACGACGTCGGCCATGAGCGTGGACGACTTGATGCGTAGCCGCCAGACGAGGCGGTCGACAATGAAGATGGCCGCCGAGGCGAGGACGTACGGCCGAGCGGTGTAGAAGTGCAGGTACAAGAATACGAGGGCGACGAGCTGGAGCACGACGTGGACGGCGAGGAAGAGCTCGTAGCACCACTGACGGAAGGACGCGAGCGAGGTGAGGTACAGCAGCTCATAGGGGATCCAGGCGCCAAACCCGAGGAGAATCAGGCGGTGGGTGAGGTACTCCCACGGCGTGACGGGGTTGAGCCAGTCCGGAGCCAGCAGGAACTGGAAGAGCAGCATGCCGAAGAGGTGGAAGGCGGCCACGAAGCACATGAACTCGCCGACGCGGCGGTGGAAGATGTTCAGCGCCTCGTAGCTGCGGCCCGTGAGGACCCCGAGAGGCTGGTTCTTGGCCGCGATCAGGTACAGCAAGGGCAAGTTGACGATGAAGACGAAGCCGGCCCGGTCGGCGGGGACGAAGAGGAAGTCTCCCCCGAGCGGGCAATGCCAGAGGAAGAACCAGGCGTTCATTACCAGCCAGCCCAGCACGAACAGCGAGACGGCGTTGGAGGGGAGGGTGCGGTTGATGATCGGCAGAGGACGGGGTTGGTAGGCGAGCCAGCCACGGATCCGGGCCAGGGCCGATCTCCTTCTCGCCCCTCTCCGGCGGCCACGAGGCATCAGACCGTGAGAAGGGCTGGAGGGTGCCACCAGGGGTATTCGCTCGATGTCGATATCCTTGCCGGCCTTGACGGGTGGCGTGGCCGTGCCATGTATCGTGCTGCTGGACGACGATGATGTGTCGTTGTTGTCGGGATAGCTGCGTGGGTCTTGCGGCGACAAGACGAGGGCGTCAGGTTCTGGTCCGGCTCCGGGTCCGGCGGCCCCGAGCCTTCTGGTGATCCTCTCCCTCCACCTCCTCCGGTGGCGCTGCCGCCGACGCCAGTGAGCTACTGAGAATCCTATCAATATGGCCACGATGGCGATGTTGTATGTGCCCGTGATGACCCGCCCCTCGAGGATTGTCCTGATCATCTCCGCGACGTACGCGAGGCTCTCGGGATCGTTCGGGATCGTTCCGTTGCGGGACGTAGTAGCAGAGAGCGCTGTCTCCGACCCCTCCTCCAACGCCCGCCGCACCCATCCGCTGCTTAGAATTATGTCCATGGCTACTGGATAGGTGTGGGAGCGTTTGGATGAAGGAGGGGAAAGGAGGAGGGGGAGGGGGCAAACGCGGAGGAAAGTCCGCAGCAGGAAAGAGTATATAAGTATACATAAAACGAAGGAACCAAAATGCGAGAAAGAACGGGAGGAATGGCAAACGGAGAAGGCGAAAGGGGAGGAGGACAAACGAAAATTATCAGATTGATCAGATAAGATCTACGTCGGAGACCGAGGATTAGGCAGACCAAGCATCATCCCCGCACTGGAATCGCCTGATCCTCGTCCGAAGGAAACTAGAGCCTGCCTGACAGGCCTGATTGGCTATTCCATACCCCACACTGCCCACCAGCGACGGTCCGGTCATCGGCTGCCACTCCGAAAGACGCCTGATGACTTCGTCACACTCATTCTTCATCTTCATCACGCTGATGTTCCTCCATTGCAAATAGAGAAAAACCAAAATAGCCTGTACCAGACACGATTAATCATCCCACAAGCCGTATCCCTAACTACCTACATATCCTAACCCTATCCTACCACCTAGACCTAACCAAATAGAACTTCTCTCTCCCACAGCAGCAATTAACCAGACAGCACAGCACGAAGAAAGCGATGACGCCGAAAACGATCGCCCCGATCGCCCCCAACCCGAGACTGGGGTCCACCGGGCCCGCGGGCGCGGCGTAGCCGTAGCCGTCCTTCACGACCGTCATCCTGGTCACGCCGTCCGCCGAGAACCGCAGCGTCTCGAAGGCGGACTCGTTGCGCGTCGTGCAGGTGCCGGCGTCGATGCCTTTGTCCGAGAAGGGGCAGGGGAGGGTGCCCTCGAAGGTCTTGACTGTTCCGAGGCTGTTGGGTGGGAGAGAGAAGTAAGTCAGTCAGTCGGTCCGTCATGGATACATCCCTGTGTGTATGTGCCTGCCTGCCTAGGTGCGTAACAGGTACGTGTCTGCCAATATCGTCTGCCAATAATGCTGGGGTGGGTGTCCGTCGTCCCGTGTGTTTTGGCAAAGTAATGAAGTAAGTAGAGGTGGGTATTATTTTCGAAAGAAGAACCTACTTGACATTATAGCATCCGACCTTCGCAGGCAGACTGGTGTTGGTGAGCAGACAAGTGTCCGCGGCGTCGCAGCAGATGCTGTCGGCCTTGGCCACGCGGTAAGGCTGCGCGAAGCTCGACTGGACGATTAACGGCCTAAGGCCGTCGCGCATGCACACGACGGCGGCGAGCCCCGGCTCCGTGCCGTTCCGGCCGAGCTCGGCCGAGCAGAGGACGTTGATGTCGTTGTTAGGGTCTCGGCCGGGGACGATGCCGGCATTCACCCCGATGCCGGCGACGGCCATGATGGTGAGGAGAGCGAAGGTACCCCAGGAGGAGGAGGAGGAGGAAGAGGAGGAGGCGAGATAGGACTGCATTGTTGTTGCTTGTGGGCCCGACGTGGGATAAACGAGTGATGAGTGTAAACGAGTGACGAAGATGGATATATTTCTTTTGCTAGGTGTTTCTTTGCATATAAACGAGTGACCAGAGCGAGTGTTTGTCGGATATTGAGGACCTGTTCACGAGAACTTGGGCGTGCATGATGAGTCGAGCCATCATTTGTCTCGAAGGGATCCTGAATCTTTATATGCTACCTAATACCTCCCTTCAGAAGGAGAGAGGAGCTTTCCGCCCTTCCCTTCTCTCCAGCTAAGGCCTGATGGTAGCGACTGGGCGACTTCCATCTTTTCAGCTTGGGTCACGTGAAGTAAGCCCCTGTGTGTTTTCCTTTGCAGGAGTGAGCCCCTTTACTTTGCGGCAGGGGAAAATTGTTCACTGCAACAGCCCAAATATAGTGCCAAGACTCAGAATATCATTCGCTGTGTTGCCTTACCATTTCGCTACCGTCGCTTTTTCGAAAAAAATCATGATGCAAAGTTAGCAAGGACTCTGCTTCCTGCCTGAGTGATGAGAAAACTCGAGATGCTCTCGATTCCAAGACTCTCAGCAGCCGCTGTGGCTTGCGCTAGACCGGTGGCTGATGGTTCAGCTGAGCCTTGGGGCCTGAAGCCATCCAATGGCTCTACACCTTGCGCACAGCCAAGGAGTTTCAAGACTCAATATTATATTTTTTTTTTTCATTCAAGTGTCGAGGAAGATTCTGATGGGTTTGTTGCTAGTGCTGGCGGCACAAAAGCTTGACCTCAACTGGCAAGCGGGCAAATTCTCCGGAGGCGGCCGCCTGCTGCAGTCCTCGGGCGCAGGCGGCAAATAGGCGCGTAGATGCTCAGCATCACGGCACACCAAGGCAGACCTCCTTACCCTCCCTGCCTACCTACTTGCCCAGGTGCCTTGACACTCGCGAGCAGACTCGTTCATTTTTCCCCAGGAATTTTTCCCGAGCCCCGCCAGCCAGGTGCAGCATCTAATGACAACCTGAAATTTCCGCATTTCTCACCTGAAACCAATAACGATGCCCATGAGCGAGCCGTGGAGGTGCGAAAGGAGAGCTGATAGGATAAGCTCAATCCGCTGAGCGGCTGTTCTCCAGCGCCCAACATCCCATCCTCCTTACCTCCCTACCTCCCTACCTTGCATAGCGTTTCTGTCGCTACCTGCCTGTCTGTCTGTCTTTCGATCTGGGTAGGGTAGCCGTTAGCATTCCTACTGTGGTAGCACAACATCAAATCAACGATCGGTCATTCTCAGTCTCCTAAAATACCAATCCAATATTTCATGCCGTCCGCCCCCAAAATACCGTATGCAACATCACCCACCCACCATTACCATCTATCATCTATCTTCACCATCCTCCGCGAACCACATCGACGCCCGCGTGATAGCCGCCCGTAACTCGCTGGTCAGCCGAGCCAAGGACAAAAGTTATCCCTCCTCGGCCCCGGGAAGGCTCGTCGCAGCTCGTATCCGTTTTCCCCCATCCTTCTTCCTCTCCTCCACTTTCGTCGTTGATGATCCTACTACTACTACTACTACTACTACTACTACTACTACTACTACTACTGCTGCTGCTGCTACCACAAAACTCAACCAATCCAGGCTCCTTACCCCCCGCAGAAGCAGACGCGAGAATCAAACTCGCCAAGAGAGGCGAGTTTCGGATCACGCTAGGGTGGACGAACAGCCGCGGACGGGCGCCTACCGCGTACGCCACCATGGCGGCCAAGACGGCCAGCATCAGCGTCAGGAACGCGATGCTGATCCACGAGCAGACCTGGAAGGCGAGATGGCTCGCCGCGGGACGGAAGGGGACGCTCGCTAGCACCAGAGGCAGCAGGTCGGCTAGGATCGCGACCGTCGAGACGGCCGTTATGGGGAAGAGGCTGAGTTTCTGGCGGAGGGTGGTTGCAGTAGTAGTGCTAGTGATGGTGTTAGTGGTGCCGCCGCTGTTTCTGTCGCTTCCTCTTTCCTTTGATCCCCCGGTAAGGCTGGAGAGGAGTGCGGCGTAGGGGTTCGTCGAGTAGGGGAGGTGCACGGAGCTGGAGGCCGGGCAGCGCATCCAGTACATGCGGTAGTAGGGGAGGAGCGCCATGAAATCTGCGTCAACGCTAGGTAGTCAGCTTAGTCAAAAGCAAAGCAGATCAGGGTTTTCTATGAGAGGACGGACGGGGTTTTCTGGATACTGCTACCACCCCCTCTTCCTTTTCCTCTTCCTCCTCTCGCTTGCTCGTCCGCTCACTTACCGTTAAAAATGATCGACCAAGCGATGCTGATCAAGACGCCAAAACAAGCGAACAGGAAACGGCCCCCGAACCGGCTGCCGTCCATGAACCGCTCGAACCCGGTGTCGTTGATGGTCAGGAGGTAGTAGTAGATCAGCGTCGTCAGCCCGAGCAGGAAGAGCCAGAACGCGCACAGGAATATGCAGATTCCCGTGATTGGGATCGGCGCGGGCCGCAGCGGTGCCAGCGCATCGTCGTCAGTCTCCATCTGCTGATTGGCGTCGTCGTCGTCGTTGATGCTGGTAGTAACGGAGGTGGTGGGGAGCTTCGTGTTATTACTCCCCTTGTCCCCCTTGTCTGGGCGTTTGTCGCTGGCCCTGGCGTCTACGCAGAGGAAGTCCTCTCGCTCCTTACTGCCCACCACGACCATATCCATGCCGCCCTCCTTCTCACCCGGCTGGAGCTGGAGTCGAAGGTGACCTACACGCCCATGCCAACGCTGGACATCCTGCGAAGTAATCATCGGCCCCCCGCCGCGGCCCTGCTCACAGCCGCTGCTCCCAGGGCCAATTCCCCGTCCTGTTGTTCTCCCAGCTGCATTAGCAGCAGCCGCCGATACAAACAGCCGCCTCGTCCCCTCCCTCCCCAGAAGCGCCGCCACGCCCGCCACGCTCCTTGGATCATCCACCAAGTGTCTTGTCCCCCCGGCTCTCGTCCTCATCTTCCGGTCCCTCACAGCCATCATCACCAACAACCCCCCAACCCCAGCAGCCATCACGCCCAGCACCCCCTGCAGCGCGCGCAGAATCTCAGGCACGCCGTGCGCCACCGCCGCGCAGCCGCGGCTGTCCAGCTCCGTGCACGCGACGCCCACGAGCTTCACCCCGATGCTCTCTGCCACGAGGGGCGCCACCGCCGCCGCGCACCAGGTGAGGGCTGAGGAGAGGGCGATGGCCCAGTCGTGGTTGTGGAGGGCCGCGAGAGGGGTGAGGTACATTCGTGCGAGGGAGCCGGTATATTCTAGGCGGGTTAGGGCCGAGAGGGGAAGACCCTGATGGCCACCGCCGCCCCTTTTGGCTTTGGCTTTGCCGCTATCGCTTTCGCCCCTGTCGCTGCCGCTGCTGGCGTTGGTGGCGTTGGTGGTGGTGGTAGTGGTGGTGTTGCTTGGCTGAGACTGAGGGGGGTTGGAGGGGTTGGGGGTGGATGGGGGAGAGGCGGAAAGCATCCGGTAGAACGGCTCCATCGTCTTGACTTCGTTGTGGAGGATGCGCCAGGGGATGGCGAAGAGGACGGCGAGCAAGGTGGGGAGGAACTGCGCGACGAAGTACTCGCCTTCGGTGGTGAGGAAGGATATGGCTATGTATCTCCGAGTCGGGGTGGACGTGCTGTTGGTGTTGTTGGCGGTTGGTGGTGATGATGGAGTTGTCGTGGGCGGCCCCGTCGCTGACGCTGCTGTTGTTGTCGAGTGTTGTGATGATCCCGAACCTGTGGGCGCCAGCGATAGACGAGAGAGGACCCCATCTGCGGTGGCAACGCTGTCCCCGGTCGGAGCAACGGCCCGCTGATATATCAGTGGCACCTCGCGGCCGCTTCCACTGGGATTTGGATCTGTCCGCGCTGGGGCCTCTACGGAAGGCGCGATCTCGCGCCGCCGGGTCAGATCCTGCCACATTACCACTACCTCTTCTTCTACCCACACCTTTACCTCCTCTGTTCCGATTATGGCATAGACGAGTTGCCCGTGGCCATTCAAATTGGCAATCAAGTCGTCATCATCAGGGGGCTCGGAGGTCGCTGCTCCCGTTGAATCGCTAGAGTTGGACCGTTTCTTCATCACTGGTGGCTCTTCGGCGAACACGGCCACTGGTCTCGTCCCGGTGACGGCCCAGCGCACGCCTCCGCGGTTTAGGGGCGGTGGCATTGAAGGGACAGCGTCGCCGAACGTGTCGCGTTCGGAGATGGTTGGTGATGATGACGAGAAGGAGGAGGAGGGGGACGGCTGGTCGCCTTCGCGACGCCCGATGTCCTGTAACTCTTGGACCCATACCGTCACTTCTTCCTTGTTTATGGGGGCCCAGTACTGCGGTCCCCGCTCCGGATCTACGCCCTCGGAACCGGAAGATTCAGGTGGAGAGTCGCGGGCACAGACGGTTGGTGGTGCGCCTTGCTCTCCCCGCCGGCCTTTGCCGCTGTGGCTGCTCAGGCTGGTTGTTATTGGATCGGGGCAAGTTGGTGTGAAGGTGGCGCGGACGACGATGGTCGCCCCCTGTCGTCTAGTGTTTGAGTCGGACAGAGGAAGAATGACGTCAGTCTCTGGAGTCCCGCCTTTCCGTCTCTTCTAACGAGGTGACTAACCGGCGGTGAAAGAGTTCTCGGCTGGCCGCTGCTTGGTAGGTGGATGAGACAGAGGTGTGGAATGCTTTTCGACTTACTCGGTGCTGGTCGATCGAACTGTGACGCTCGTGTGCCTGGGATGGCAGATCGTCAGATGGATGGTTGGAGTGATCGCCATTTCGGCCATCTCCTCAGGAGGTCCTGGTAGGGCATGCCTGCGGCCCAAGCTCGGCTTGCCACTCGGCTTGCCCATCCCCTCGAAAACATATGCTGGCACGGGCATGATATTTGCTGAGGCTGGAGCCACGGGAAGGCCGATCTCTCCTAGCTCCAGGAGCGGGATCGCGGCGATAGTAATGCCCAGTAGGATGATGAGGGATGGGTAGGAGAGCATCCGAGGCCTGAACCCCGGTGTTGGAAGAAAGGTCGGGGGTCTAGGGCTGTCTCGAGGTGCGCCGATAAGTCTTCGTTTAGCCAGGCGTCTCCGAGATAGAATGAGACTCCCAACCGCTACCAGTAGTGCAAGGAGAAGGGGCAGAGACGACAGCCCAAGAAGCAGCTTGCTCTGCTGTGACAGTGGGCGTATCCCTGAGGCCGAGATTGTCGTCACGATCGGGGCAGCTGGCTTGGTGGGCAGAAGCGAGAAGGAGGCTGATCCCCGCCGCTGGATCAGCGGAGGGGTGAAGACCGTCGTCAGGGGTACGGCGGCCATGTCGGATTTCTGCCTAATGACTGCTAGTAGTCTCGGCGAGTCGAGTAGGAAGTGAGAATCGAGAAGGTGAGCAGAGGCGAGGCTGCTTGTTCAGGGGCTACGTTTGACTGGCAAGGTAGAGGATGAGGCAGCTAATATATCAGGAGGCGAACGGAGCTTACGGAAGCACGCCCACATAACTAAAACAGTCTCGAATTCTCATATGAGGCTCTAGGCTTGAAGAAGGCTGGTTGATTTGTCCGACGCTCACATTCATCGCCTCTTCGACTCTACCTCTACCCCTTTCGCCAGTGTCACGACATATCCCCTAATTAGTTGTGTGAGGGGATGTCTAAACTGGGTATTAGACTTCCTCAGTGAGGGAGGCGGCCTTGTGATTTCAGGAGGGATGGTCTGGTAGTACCTGCCCTCCTATTCCCATCAGGTACACTCTTTATTGGGTTTCATCTCTGTCGTGTCCACCTCCGCTCGAGGAGCCCACCCTCATCCAGTAGAGTCTGAGCCTCACTGCCGTATTACGCGACATTGCTGTAGAGGAAAGAAGTTTGTGATCTTCTGAAAGAGTAGGTCGCAATTATGTAATGGGTCTTCCTCAGCTCACATGTGAGTACGCTGATATATTCGGGAGAACTGTGTGGGATGGCTAGCGGCCAAACTTATACCGGTGGTGACGAAGCACCATGCGGGTCCTGACTGATATGCTGTGAGCGTTGAACTTGTGCCTTAGAATTGCGGCGTAGCCTGGCTACTAACGTACTATTCACCGGGAGCTGCTGGACTTAGTTGACGCCACGCAGATTCATAAACCACTGCAACGTTCAGGTGGAGGTCACCACGAGCTGAGGCCTCAAGGCCCCCAACATAACGTGGGTAGATGGTAGAGATTATCAAAGTGACTGAAATTGTTCCGCCCCTAAACTGCGTCCGCCTCGAAAACTTCAAACAGCACTACCGGGCCGTGCCGCAGGGGTGAATAAGCGAGTACGGGATAACACGGCCAGTCATTTCTCGAAGCGTTCGGTGGCCCCTTGAATTGAAGTCGAGGCTATACGCTAATCTGATTTCATAATTGCGTTGTGAATATTTGGGAGGTCCACCGGACCTGTCCCTTCCATCACACTTCTCGGACCTCCTGAAACTCGAGGACTATCAAACGCCTCAATACCACTTGCCACTTGCACAATGGAGTAATACAGACAGGCACGTCACACGTGCGGTCAGCTCGAGCCGCAAAAGCCCGCGCCCAAAGAAATTTTTAGAACTTCAATTTCGAGCCCTCGCCGCCCTCCGGAGCAGAACCTCCCTGTTAGGGTCCGGCCCGACCCCAGCCCCCATGGCCATGGTCTCGTTCCGATCCGCCTCGCCCGGGGGCAGCTTCATGTCGTACTCGAGCAACAGGCGGGCGAGGATGAGCTTGATCTCGTTCGCGGCGAAGAACCTCCCCGGGCAAGCGTTCCTGCCGAAACCGAAGCTCATGTTCTCCTTGGTGACGCTCACGAACTGGTACTGCTCCCTGTTGCGGTAGCCGATGGGGTCCGGCTCGTCGCCCCGGGTGCGCAGACGCATGAAGCGGCCCGGGTCGAAGGTCTCCGGGGAGGGGTAGAGCTCCGGGTCCATGAGCACGGCTTTGTTGGCGGTCTCGATGAGGGCGCCTTGCGGGATCACGGTGCCGTCTTTGAGGTTGACTTGCTTGAGGGTGTATCGGCGGAAGGCATCTAGACAGGTGAGGGGATCAAGGAGTGAGTGTCTGGGTCAGATTTGCTCGTCCATTGTTAATGTGAGGGAAGACAGTATATAGGAGGGTTACCTGCCTATGAAAGGTGGGTTCAGCCGCTGAGACTCCCGCATCACGCTGTCCACCAGCTTCAGGTTGAAAAGCGCGTTGGTCGTCAGCACTCCGTTGTGCTCCTTCAGGACCGTCCGGATTTCCTCTCTGCACTGCTCGATAATTTCAGGCCGGGTGACTAGGTCATAGACGCTGGAAATCAAAGAGGATGGATGTTGTCAGTCCTCAGGGCTCACTTTCAAATTGCCAACTAAAAGCAAACGTGGACACAGAGTAGCTCGGGGCTAACGACGATGAAAATAGAAGAACTCAGTGACTCACAGGAAAGTGACCGTCAGAGTAGTAGTATGTATAGCAGCCATGGTCAACAGCAGCTGCATGTTCGCCAGATCAGTCAGATCCGTGATGCCAGCGTCATCGCACCGATCAAGTATCCACTGCAGCGTGTCCTGCGGCATGGCCGTTCCGCCGCTCTTTTTCGCCTCCCGCCTGGCGGCGATCACGGGTGCGAGGAACTCCCGCATGACCTTTCGGTGCCTGCGCACCTTGATCACCTGCGGCTCGATCCAGCACGCGAGCGGACGGAGCCAGGGGTGCCAGCGCTTGAGGACGGGGACGGCCATGACGAGGTCAGTGGTGAAGTCGACGGCGCACGTGAGGTACTCCTCGCGCCGGCAGAGGTCCTCGCCGATAAAGACGAAGCCGGAGACGATGGCCACAATGCGCATGAGGGTCGAGTGCACGTTGACGGGCGTCCAGTCGTAGCATGGGGGAAGCTCGGCGGCGACGGTTTGTTCGACCACGCGGGAGAGGTCGTGGTTGATGCTTGCTGTTTTGTTTTATCGTGACGTTGGGCCGTTGGTTGGTTGGTTAGTCGCTGGATATTCTCCCTCTGGAGGCCATGGATAAAAAGGGGTGAGTGAGTGTGAGAGCAGTGCAGTGTCTTGCGTTGTGCTGACCGAGATTCCGCGTAAGCTCCTTCTTGACAACGTTGTTGACGATGTGCGTCTTCCTGTGGCCAGGGAACAAGCCCAGGTACTTGTTCTCAAACGCCATCATGAACGCCGTTAGGCTGTCGATCTCCTCGTCGGGCCGCTGCCTCAGCTCGTCCAGGTACCTCTGGGGCACCACGATGTGCTCGCCCTCGGGCGTGTTGATCCGGTGTATGTCCTCCTTGAAGCTGCGGTAGCCCTCCTCGAAGGTCGCCGCTGACATGGCCAGCCATGCTTCTTTCTTGCCCTCATACTCCTTCGCCAGCAGCGGGAACTTGCGAAAGTAGAGCCACCGGTTCAGTCGTCGCCAGGCGGAGCTTGCTGCGACAGCCACGACGAGCAGCAGAAGCGCAGGGACGCCTTTACAAACGAGGGGCGAGATCAGCTCCATCGTTGAGGCAGACTGTGTGGTAACTACCTAGGAGTGTTACGGCTAGCTACACTAAAAAGGAAGTTTCCTAGAAGTGTTTCTTGGGCTGGCTGATGGGAAGTTGGGGTAGCAACTACTAATAAAAGCGGTAGTTGACATGGCCCGGCTGTCACATATGGGAAGATGTCTCCGACGCTTCATTCGTCCGAAGCTTTGAAGATCGGCAGCTTTCATGAATGTGCCGGTGCCGTGCGGGGTTGAACACCCCTATGCGTCGATGGGATGTTGCCGTGTTGCTGCATTGCACTGCACTGCACATCTGACAAACGGACCGCCTAGCACTTGCCTGGCGCGAATTGCTACTGCTACTGTGAACTGCACGGGTCATCACAGATGCGAACCGGTCAAGGAGCGGCGGATAAAGTGCCCAGGTTCCATTGCCTGAGCACCGGCGTTTAGCCTTCCGCTGTTGGTGGCCGTTGATCGGCCGCCCAGAGGATAAGAGGCCTTGTGCGCCTACTGCCTATTGATCTGTAGGCGGAATGCAGAATCTTGCTGTTCGTGGAAATATCACGGAGGCGAGTGGTGTGCAGAATCATCAGAACATCTTTGTGTTCGCACACCAGCATCATAAGCGTTTGTTGACGTAGGCAGCGAGGCTGCGAATGAACGTATTTGCGTGGAATGTATTCGCGGCTTGCGGGGAAATAAAATAGCAAACAGCCCCTTTTCTACACTGACGCGGGCCATTCTGATGGGACGGATCGACAGACTGTTGCACCACCCCATGCTGTTGGATTTCGGCGGAAGAATCTGCTACTACCCACCAAGCCGCCCAAGGTCGAGAAAAGGAATGATCCGTACTGATCAGAGGCAGGCGCCGAGCCATCTCGAAACACTGGTTCGAGTTCATGACGAGGAGAGAAGGGGAGCGGCTGGCAAGAGAAATCGAACGCGACACCGACCTGACCGCAGTGACGTCTTGCTCAATATCTAGATGGCGGCACACCGAATACATCAAGGGAAGTGCCGATCTGAGGTCGACTTTGTCACCAGCGAGCTCCGAGGTTACTTGTCTGGGCGTGTTGCGGGACGGCAAGTAGGCGGAGCATCCCGAGTGCGCGTGCGGCCCCATATGCAGTTCCCATGATGGTCCCACATTCCGAACGCGCCACAGATAAGGGGATAGGGGGCTAGCGACGCGCTGTGGGTGGGAAGTACTAGGGGGTGGGCTGTGCTTTTCGAGATCGCGGACGGCCGTTAATCCGGACGTATCTCTCGAGACAGCCGGGGTGACAAACACGCGGCCGGTGGACGGGGGCACTCCCCCTTAGCAGACTGACGGAGGCGCGGAGAGGCGCCTTGTCGCCCGGGCCAAGACCGGCAGGCATCCCGGAAACCAGATGCGGCGGCAAAGTGCCGGTAATAGAGAGGCCTCGATTCTTGATGGCACGGGCTCCACATTCCACGCGGAGGCCGTGGTAAGGCCGGCCACGATCGTACCTGGACCATCTCGCTCGCCGCGAACGTGACGGAAACGCGGCAGGCTGGTGTCATCTGGAACAGTTTGTGGACCCTTCCCTGGCGTTTGTGCCACCTCACTTCTATTCCCCTTGCGTTCTGTGTCCTCGACCTGTGGAAGGGACCAAACCCCGGCATTTGGGAAGTATTGTTCATAAGCTGATGGTCGCATGTGGCTCCAGACTGACTTGAAGCTATCTCCGAGCGTCGCCATCCGAAACGTTTTCGAATAGGTCTTCTTTGTGTGCAGGTAGTCTGAAGCTGACCCCGGGTGTTCGGTGCGGTGGGAGGAGCCATGATCGGGATAATGATCGGGAGGGACAGGGAAGTAGGGGATGGGATGGGAACGGAAGGTGAGGAGGCGGACTGTGAACGGAACGACCTCACTGTGCTTCGTCGAGTTAACCTTCATTGGTACAACGTGCTCTGGAGATGCTGTCATCGTTCGTCGCCTTCTAGATATATCTGAAACCCGAACCCAGAGGAGAAGTACTTGTTCAACGTAGCAGAGGTTTCTGGTTTGTGCAGAGCGAGCATTTGCCGGGCGCGCAGAAGAGCAGGTCGTACGGAGGGGGGAGGTTGGACACGGAAAGGCTCTCTTTTGAGATCAACCGCACCATGGGCAGGTAAAGTGGTTGGCCACGCGTCGCGAGACCCGGAAATTGGGTGAAGGACGAGGGACGAGAGGTGTGGTACGGAGGGACGAGACTGGAGGATGGTCATGGCCGACGACCATGTACCTAGTAGAAGGCGGGAACATAAGGTACCTTAGGTAGTTGAGGCTTTGGCAGTCATCAACCCGGATGGAGATGGGCCTGGCAATGACAGGGCGGGTTCGTATCTGCGAGAAGAGATGAAGAGCTTCTCTTCGGGATTCGGACGTTCACCTGGTCGTGTCAGCTTGAAACGAAGCACTCGTGTTCCGGGCCAATACGGTTGCTGCCGGTCACCTCGTCCTCCTCGGATCATCCGGGATATCTGGCGACGACACGGGAGAGAAATAGTCAAAGGCGCGAATAAGCTGACCGCGCCAGGCATTATTAGACAGAGACAGCCACCGACCAGGAATACTGGCCTCACTTGGTCGGGCTGGGGGAGAGCTGACAACGAAGTGGAAATGAGGGGAGCATGCCGGCGTGATGGCCTGGCTGCCATGTGCAGACATCGAGAGCACATCACATACCGAGGGGCTCTCCACTATCTCCAGCTGAAGTCACTACCATCCAAACTGCGTAGTCCCTGCCGTTCCGTCCATGACAGACCCATGGCGGGCTCAATGACAGGCTTGGCTCTGCTGCAGACTGCAGCTGTGGGCATGGAAGGTTAGAGGGCTGTCCGACGACTTTGATTCGCTTCGAGCAGCATTGATGGGCTGAAAATATGATCGTCGAGCGGCACCGGCCGTGAAGCGCCAGCCAGGGCTGCGGGCTGGCGCGGGCAACGTGGGGGAGCTGAGCAGAGCTCAATTTCCTAATTTTACAGTCCCTCTTCCTGTCCCAAGTCTTTTGTGGGAGAGACTGAGGGCACAGCGAGGCACTAGCCTGAGAGGCAGCATGTGCCTCTTGGCGTCTGGATCAAGCCACATACATTTATTGGCATTTTGCAGCCGTCAGTAGGCGCGTGTTCCTTATCTCCTCAATGCAGGACTTTTAAACGAATTGGGAAGTTTGGCCAGCTTATGGAATAGCAAACTCGGACTAGGGGTCCGACTTTGCTTGTGACTGGCTGATGATGGCTGATGAGTGTCAAAGAAGCCTTTTGTCACGAGTGAGAATCGGAAGTCTGCGCTAACGCGTTCAAGTTGAGCACACGAACACGTCTGGTGCGATTCAGTTCGTGTGGGGGGATGATGCTTGATTGGTGTGGAGATGCGTGCTCTCTAGAGATTTATCATCCCATCTTTCAAGAACGAGAGAACCGCTAGAACACACCAGTTTGTCTGAACATGAACTTTTGACTTCTTTGACTGACAGAAAGCAACGCATTCCCGACTAAGCTCGGTCTCCAAATTCGGCTACCTTGTCAACGCGAATTTATTCTTGCATCTGCTTCCGTCCCAAGAGGTCGGGATTTCAGTGCTATAATGGCTCCGGGATGCTACTGCCCACTTGGAGCAGAGGTCTAACAGGCAGGGGGGACCGCCAACCCCATCCAGTTCCCCACGGATAAGAAAACGACTGACTGATCATTTTACTTATCTGTGGCGACTTCCTGATGGTGCCGTGCATCCACCTCCGCCACCCACAGACACCCACCCAGAAAAACCCCTCTTGCAACTCGCCCGTCGACCTATCATGACAGTTCTTGGCGAGATAGAGATGTTCACTGGCGGCTGGCGACATCCATTCATGGCGACCGCCGAGGTGCAGAAGGAATCTCGTCCGGCCGAGTCTTTCCTGTGAGGGTTGCTGTCCGCCCCGCTACGACAGAAGCGGAGCCGGCCACAGTGACGCCGAGCTGCTTGCCCTGCTTGCCCAGATCTCGAAAACTTCAGTGCCCTCTCTCTCAGCTGTCATTGCCATCCTCAGTTGATCAATGGCTGATGGCTGTGACTAGGGTAGTCCTAGAAGTTGGCTAGTAGCTAACGACAGCCACGGAGATGAGAGGCGCATGTACTGTGTATTTTTTTCTTTCTCTCTTTTCTTCGGAGGACAGGACCCAGCAGCTAAGGTTGTGGTCAAGGTTCAGGCAGGGCGGGCGGCCCCATCCACTGCATCCTGTCCTAATCCCGACAGCCAACCAGCAGCGAAACTGGGGATGACCTTGACCTTCACACCAGTTTTGCCTGCCTTATTCGGCGGATGTGCTGAGCTCCAGAGATAAGCAAAAAAGAGGCCCTCGGCTCTCCCGACACAGGCCAATTTTTCTCAAATGGCTTTAGTCAAACATCCCAAATGTTTCTTCCAGAGATACGGGGGGTACCCCTGAGACCCTTGCCTGCCACCAAACCTCGATTGTTCTGTTCTGGACGGAGTACCCATGTACCTACCACCCTCCTCCTCTCCCGCGCGGCGCGCTGCTCGGCGTGTGTGGGCGGGCACCATTTGGTGGTGCTGCTTGGATTGTCCATCCCGATACAAATAACCCTGCCCATGCCCACTTCGCCCTCTCTCATAGCTCCTAGCAGCTTTGCTGATGATGGTCTCGGTCTCTTCTCCTTCGCCTTCCCGGATACCGCCCCGCCCCTGAGCGACGGCCGACGAGATTCACTTCATATAAACACTCGGCACCTGCCAGTCAACCCAGTTGTCTAATCACTCGGTTCTGCTCCAATTGACTTTGGCGCATTTCTTGTTTCGTTTGTGTTTACTTAGAGCTTGAGCAAGCTCTTTTCCCGACCAACAGAGACACCCCCTGACGACGCATTTGGAGAACTTTTTTTCTTCTCTGCGATCGAGCTCCCCGCCCACGCCGCGACCAAAGCAGCGGCTTGAGCTGTTGCTTGCCAGGAGCGGGTCGCGTGACCGAGATCTAGCTAGCAGCGAGGAGAGATCTCTTAGTGAGGGCTTCGTCTTAGCTTCTGCTTGGAAGAGTCCTCGTCTGCCCACCATGGGTTGGGTTCACGATACCAACCTGGCGATCGCCAAATCGCCCGTAGGCCGCTATTTCCAGCTGGATGGCTCTGGCCACAAACGGGAGCGCAAGGGCTCCTACTTCTTCACTGAGATGCGCGCCGGTCTTGCAACCTTCTTCGCCATGGCGTAAGTCTTACCCGCCGAGCCGAGTGGTGCCCAGATTCTTCTCTGCCTTGCCATGTCTTAATTCGGCCTAGTTCCCTACCTCTACCTCGTGACTAACACGGTGACCAACCCTCAACCCTCAACTTGCAGATACATCATCGCCGTCAACTCGTCCATCGTGGCCGACTCCGGCGGCACATGCGTGTGCACTTTCACTGAATCGGATCCGATCTGCATAGCCAACGAGGAGTACCTCCTGTGCAAGAATGAGGTGCGCCGTGACCTGATCACCGCGACTGCCGCCATCTCGGCGCTGGGCTCGTTCTTCATGGGCCTGTGCTCGAACCTGCCAGTCGCCATCGCTCCTGGTATGGGTCTGAACGCCTACTTCGCCTACTCGGTCGTCGGTTTCCACGGCACCGGCTCTGTGCCCTACAGTGTAGCCCTGACCGCCATCTTCATCGAGGGCTGGATCTTCTTCGCCCTGGCCCTGTTGGGCATGCGTCAGTGGCTGGCCCGCGCCATCCCGCGTTCCATCAAGCTCGCCACCAGCGTCGGTATTGGTCTGTTCCTGACCATCATCGGCCTGACGTACGCCGAGGGCATCGGCTTGATCGTCGGTGCCGTTGCCACGCCCGTCGAGCTGGCTGGCTGCGCGCCCAGCGACCGCATCGTCTCGGACACCGGCAGCGTCCTGGGCTGCCCGGAGGGCGCGCGCATGCGCAACCCGGCCATGTGGGTGGGCATCTTCTGCGGCGGCGTCTTCACCGTCATGCTCATGATGTACCGCGTCAAGGGCGCCATCATCGCCGGCATCCTGCTCGTGTCCATCATCTCGTGGCCGCGCACCACGCCGCTGACGTACTTCCCCTACACGCCCGTGGGCGACGACATGTTCGACTTCTTCCGCCACGTCGTCGACTTCCACAAGATCGGCAGGACCCTCAACGTGCAGCAGTGGAACGTCTCGGCCTACGGCAACGCCTTCGGCCTCGCCCTTATCACCTTCCTGTACGTCGACATCCTGGACTGTACAGGCACGCTCTACGCCATGGCGCGCCACTCCAACGTCATGGACCCCGTCACCCAGGACTTCGAGGGTTCTACCCTGGCCTACATGGTCGACTCGATCTGCATCTCCATCGGCGCCATCTTCGGCACCCCGCCCGTCACCGCCTTCATCGAGTCCGGCGCGGGCATCTCCGAGGGCGGCAAGACGGGCCTCACCGCCATGTTCGCGGGCCTCTGCTTCTTTATCTCCATCTTCTTCGCCCCGATCTTCGCCTCCATCCCGCCCTGGGCCACCGGCTGCGTGCTCATCCTGGTCGGCTCCATGATGGTCGGCCACGTCACGGAGATCAACTGGTCGTACATGGGCGACGCCATCCCGGCCTTCGTCTGCATCGCCGTCATGCCCTTCACCTACTCGATCGCCTACGGCCTCATCGCGGGCATCTGCCTGTACATCCTGATCAACACCCTCGTCTTCATCATCGAGAAGGCCTCGGGCGGCCGCATCGTCCCGCTCAACAAGGACAAGAAGGACCCCTGGTCGTGGCGCATCCCGGGAGGCGTCCTGCCGCCGTGGCTCAAGCGCCTGTCGAGCGGCCGCAAGGACTTCTGGCGCGAGGACGAGCGCTCCGTCTCCGAGGCCCAGGCCGTCGGCGGCGCGCCGGCCGTCCAGACCGAGGAGCACCAGTTCGATGCGAAGCACTCGGCCGACTCGCCCGAGCGCAAGGGCTCGCCTGATAAGGAGACCCCTGCCGCGAATGAGCCGGCCCCTGCGAAGGAGGCCCCGACTCCGGTTTCGGAGACGAAGTGATGATGACGAAGGGGGGATCTTTGCAATCTTCGATCTGACTGCTATCTATTTTCTATTTTTTTTATCTTTTGCCTAGTTGTTGTGAGAGATGATTTGATACCATATTTTTGCCAACTCTCCTAACTAGCAAATATCTACGCAACTCACAAAAAATACTACTATCAATTATACGCCAATAATTTCTTGTTCCTTGCAGAAGGGGGGGGGAGAGGATAGAGGAATTTCCGAAGAGGTTGTCGGTTGTGCGGCTTTGGATCTTGGATCCTGGATGATTACTGGGGGTCTTGTGTTTAAGGGGCTGATGATACCATAGGAGCGAGAGCGGGCAACCCACAATGATAAACCTGAGCGTCGCGTGTGCTGCCACCATTTGGGCGAGGGACTCGACTATCTCAGTCTCTGTCTCTCCTGTCTTTGCAATCTGCGCCATGCTATTCCTCAGCACATGGAGAATCAATCTGCTTTCGCCGCCATCTTCGCGGGTGATGATGATGACATGACCCTAGTGCTCACAACACGCAGGATCTAGCACAGAGAATGAAAACAACGTCTTTACGACTTACGTACCTGGAGGAACCTACATGTAAGTACCGCAACTAGAAATGAAATGGCTGGCTAAAAAAAAAAAACTCAAAGCAAAAGGCAAAAAGCCCAAGGCAACCAGACAGTCAGCCTCTCAATGCTTCCTCTTGCTCACACCCGAGCCCGGGGCCTTACCCCGATGCGCTGAGGAATCAGCATGTGCATCTCACGCCATCTCGCATGTGCACACAAAAAAAAGAAGCGCGTCACGGTGATTCAGGAACTACCGCCGCTCCCGCTTCCACTCCCACTGCTACCGCCACTACCACTGCTCGGCTCGTTGCCCTCAGTGGAGTTCTGGGCCGAGGCATCAGCCGGAGCTTCATTGTGGAGGTGGCCACTGGCGATGTTCTCTCTCAGTTCCGCCCACAGACCATAGCATTGGTGAGCTTTCGCGTTGCCCCTTTGCGTATTTCCAGCGGCCTTATTGTCGATAATCATGCCGGAGGCAGCCAGTTCTTCGCGTATAGGTTTTGCTTGGGCGTTCGACGTAGCGATGAACTTACCTCCCGCTTCTATGTTTCAAGGGATCGTTTCTCAATGTTGGGGCGAGAGGTCGATGCTTGCTCTCGTGATCACTTTGCTGGTGTTTGGCGCTTTGGGGGCTTGGTTGAGGGAACAGAATGGAGGTTCGGGGGTTAGAGGAAGAGGAGGAATATTTATAGGTAAAATAGACGCTCTGGTCACACGCATTCATAGTTTCACTATCCACGGCCGTGAGCGGTACAGGAGCATCAAGAGCAGCGCCTCCTCGCAAGTGAGTGAGTGAGTGAGCGAGTCCCTCCCTGCCTTGTATGAAATGAACGCAGCGATTCTCCACGTCTATTCTCTCTTCTCGCAGTACAAATGCCAGTCGAACGAAGTTTCCACAGTTTCCCAGCCGCCTAACGAAGCTCGGTCACTCTCGGGTGTACGGCACGCCGTTCAGGCCTATGTCCCGTCCCTTCCACCCAGTTTTCTTACCCATGACGGACATAAGTATTAATGGCCCGTGCCGTTCATTGTGATTTCAGTGATGCCACCGGCTACGCCAGTGCCGCTGTCGTTGCTATTATCACTGCCACTGCCGCTGCCACCCCCACCGCTACCGCCGCTTGGTAGTTGCTTTCAGTGGAATTATCGGAATCAGCCATGTTGTCTTGCATTTTCTTCGGAATCTGATTCAGCCTGCTGGCAGCTGGGTTAGCAAATCTAGACTTTCTTTGTTATATGATCTTGCGCGGGAGAGGTAGCTTGATGGGCTGCTGAGTTCTTATGCCTGTCCTTGGATTTCTCGAGGGGATACGTAGCTCCGTAATATCTTCGGTTCTTATGTCTTTGGTGTTGTAGAAATAAAGGGAGAAACGAACACAGAATACGGCTTGCAAGAGGCCACAAGAGGGTCGTATTTATAGGCAGTGGGACTTGGGAAAAGTAACTTGTATTAACTACTCTCTGGCCTGTGATGATGAGACTCTGCAATGGGCCTGGAGCACCTTGTTGATGTCTACGTCCCTCCAGCTCTGTTTCCATTACCCATTATTCACGGGCGGAAACATTTGATCACTGGCCGTTGATTTCAGTGACGGTACCGCTGCCACTTCCACCGCTACCGCCACCGCTACCGCCACCGCTACCACCGCCGGTGCTGCCGCCGCTCGGGTCGTTGCCATCTGTGGCGTAGGGGACTGAGTTAGAAGTATCGGAGGAACGAGCCATGCTGGCTTTGCTTCTTCGCTAGGCCTGGATCTGTCTGGTGGTAGCTAGGTTAGCGAACCTTGTACTGCTTGTCAGGCGGTCATGTGCGAGCGGTTAGGTTCTCTTAACTTTTCTTGCATTTTTCGAGGGAATGATTGTGGGTATGCACCGTTCTTATGCTGTGTATGGTGTTGATGTTATGAAAGGAAAAGAGGAAAACGGAATGCGAGGTATAATCGGCCGCGAGAGGGTCGTATTTATAGCTAGTTGGGCTCGTGAGAAGTGACTGGTAACTGCACTATCCTGCAGCGATTTGACTCCGTAATGATGTGTAAGTGTAAAGTAGGTACAAATCCCTTTGTCTATTTACTAACTAACGCGGCTATCGTGTCTTTTAGGTCATAATAGACAGGTTAAGCCATCTTGATCCGTCTAGATCAGGGACTTATTCGATGGGGTCTCCTAGAATCCGCTTTTTTGGCGGCTGTTGTGTGACGCGTAGAATAGCCACGTACAAAAGAAAAGAGAGAGCGTTGTGCGTTAGCTAGGTGCGCTCCTTCTGGAAGGGCGCACCTCTA